>JAQFVV010008195.1:0-38311 GCA_028023455.1 Epiperipatus broadwayi
CGCAAATGATGTAGTTGTTTTTGCAAATAATGCCTCTCAGAGCCGCAGGAAATGTTGCAGGAGTTACATATGAAAGTAGGAAAGTAGGACTAAAGATAAATGTTAAAAAGACTAAAGTAATGTTTAATCGATTTGCTCAAAATATGAAAATAAAGATTGATTATGACGCTCTTCCGATCTATTAGAAGAAGTTAAGAGTTACAAATACCTTGGTCAGATTATTAATACAGATGGAAACATAATGGAGGAAATTAATCATAGAATTAAACTTGGTTGGAGTGCTTTTGGTAGAAATAACTTGATACTAAAAGGAAATATGCCTATGTGTTTGAAAAGAAAGGTTTTTAACAAATGTGTTTTACCAGTTCTTACTTATGGATCTGAGACTTGGACACTTAATAGAAGAGCAATACAGAGACTTCAGACCACTCAAAGAAGTATGGAGAGATGTATGTTGGGGAGTAACAAGAAGAGATCGAAAACGCAATGTATGGGTAAGAGAACAAACAGGTGTTACTGACCTCATTGAAAAAATTAAAGATTGAAGTGGAGTTGGGCTGGACATATTGCTAGAAGAGATGATAATAGATGGACAATTGAAATTTTAAACTGGATTCCAAGAGATTGTAAAAGACCCAGAAAGAGACCACATGTAAGATGGATGGATGAAATAAGAAAATGTGTAGGGGTGATGTGGAGAAGAGAAGCTAAAGATCGGAGAAGATGGATTAAACTGGAGAGACCTTCATCCTGCAGTGGATTGATAATGGTTGATAATGATGATGATTAAAATGATTATTGTTTTAGATTTTTAACTTTATAATATATAATTAATAGTCGGCATATATGTGCATTACATGTATTAATTCTAAATAAAATTTTATTATAAATATATAGTAAACCATTATACAATTGTATCCAGTAACGCCCTTCTGTTTAAAAGTCTATATATCTCAATAATAGTTGAATCAATAATATATACCAATTTGGTTATATGCTAAAAGATGTTACATATTAGTAACACAAACTAACTCAAACAGAGAAATCTTAAATAGCAAAGATCTTAAATTTAATAACTACATAATAAGTTATAAAGTTATTAAAGACAAACTAAACATTAGATTTTAACTAAACTCCTCCAAACTATAAATGAAAAGTTACTGTTAACACTAACTAAATAATTTAAAAATATTATACACCACAAATATCCAGTAACACCTCTGTTTAAAGATCTATATCCTTCATTAATATAAACCTTAAATGACACCACTTTAAAGTTGCATGCTAAAGATGTTACATATTGAAATACAAACTAACTCAAACACAGAGCATGAAATTTAAATACAAACATCTTAAATTTCATAATAAACGAATAACAAGTTTACAAAGTTATTAAAGACAAACTAAACATTTTATTTTATCTTTTAAGTATGCCTTCCAAACTATCAATGAAAAGAAAGTTACCATTAACACAAACTGAAATAATTATACAAATATATAGACTTTAAACAGAGGGCGTTATTGGATATTTATAATTGTATAATGGTTTATACATTTGTATAATTATTTCAGTTATAATTTGCAAGTTTTTCATATATATATACTTATTTGAGTGATTGATGCTGAGATTTTTTTCCACTTTGATTTGAAAGTGATATGTATATTGTAACAGTATCTCATATAGTGAAAACAATTGTTTTGAGTATCCTTTTAATTGTTTTAAAATGCACTAGAATATAATTTTTTTTAAAAAATAATATGTACTTTTTTTTTAATCAAGAAATTAAATGTTATACAAACACTTATACATAATAAAATATAGATTATAATTAATATATGCTAAAAAACCATAAAATAGTTAAAGTAAAGAATATATTAGGATAACATTTCAATCATCACACGTGAAAATCTATTCATAAAAAGTTACATAACCATAACTTTCTGCTTGTTCTATGGTTTTCTTTATTTTAATAATGTTTTTCTCATACAAGGGTATGCATTAATTGATTTAATTTATAATTGTATTACTTTTTCATAAAATTGTTAATAAGATGCTCATCAATATCCAGTAATGAAATATTTAAACCTATTTATTCTTGAGTAGAATTTATTTTTACTAGTTTGATCAGATTCGTGGTAAACGTAATATTCATTTCCAGGAAATTGACAGTTTTTTCCTTTTGTACTTACCTCTAATTATCATTGATGCTGCTTTGAATACAGTGTAAGAACCTAGACTGATTATTTCCAAAATATTTTAATTTATACATTCTTTAGCCTCGTTTTTAAAATACCGTTTGATTTTTGTTTTAATAATTTTCGATAATCTTTTACTACCATTTTGAGTTTATTATAATTAGATGAATTACCAAACACTATAATTATTAAATTGTTTTCTTGTTTTCAACCTCATACCAAAACGATCTTTGATTTTTTATTATTTATTTTTTAATTAATTATAAAATGTCTTCTTTAGCCTATTTATATTTAACTTAGAAATGATTTGCATTACACATTAATTAATTTTTGAGAAGAGAAACGTGCTAACGTAGCTAGATAATATATTCTTTCAATTATAATTCATTTTAATTAATAAATGTATTTATTTATTATTTAAATATATAACAGTTAATAATTTATAATTGAACAATATTATTATTATATTTAATATTTTATTTTAAATTATTCACTTTATAACGAAATTAATAGTAAAATCTTTTTGAAAGTTATATTTATTAGCAATCCTCAAAATAAGAGACAACTAAAATACTAATATATTGAAGGGCGCATGCTCTGCCAGTGACATAACATATTTTATTTCAATAAGAAACATTATAAAGTGTTTTAGTTGGATCACATATCTTATGATACTAATATTCATAGAATCTTTACATTAATGTTAATGAATATATGTTCCTTTAATATCATTTGATTACATTAATTTTTATTTATTTTATTAGATTACGATTATATAATGTAAGCTTGTGGTTAAGACTATGAGGTCCTGTACTATCACATTTTTCCTTTTTACGCGCACATTCTTGAGTTTACAGCCTTATCAATATTACTAAGTTTTTATTCTAATATTATGCTGCTCAACGGTTGGTATTAGCAAAATTTACTTAATTTAAATATATTTAGTTGAGTCTCAATAAAAAAATTAAAGGCTTTTTAAACTAGATGAATGCTAATGAAGATGAAAGTAATAATTTTAAATTCTATTAATATATCATAAAATCACTTATAACACAAAATTAATAATAATCAACATTTTTGTTTTCAATGTTCATTATTATTGAATTTTAACATTTTCTCTACTAACTTGAAGACATTATTCTTTCCACATCTTTAATTCATTTGCCAATATGATTTGTGTACATACTTATTCACCTTCCTAGAACTTGTATCCTTCATTATTTTGAAGACAAGTATTATATTTTGCTTCAGTAAGCGTCTATGGTTGGAAATAATATTAACTAAATTATTAATTAAGTTGTTTCTATATTATATTAATTTACATGGCTATTTTATCAAAATATATAATATACAATCTTAAAGCCATGCATTCATGCTTTAGTCAAACTGTTATGCATTTATTTTAAAATAAGTAATTTTTTTCTTAATATATTTATTAAATAACTTAAATACTTTTAACTAAATATATGAATTCAAATAAATATTATAATTTCTCCAGATACATCTACATTAAGAATAAATTAATATATTTGGTAATATAAAATATTTGATTAACTTCTTCTTTCTCTATAAATGATTTGTTTATTACTCAGATATTAGTTCCATGTTACTTTTTGAAAAAAACTTTCCCATTGATTTCTCATATACTTCAATATTTAAACATATCATCATCACCATCATCATCTATCATCATCATCATCATCATCATCATAATATAATAATAATAATAATAATAATAATAATAATAATAATACAATAACAAATAACAACAATATCGAGGAAAAAATCTGATATTTTATATTGTATTCAAAAATAATATCTCCGTTTCTATCAGGAAGATGTATTTTAAAAGAATAATTTTAATATATTATATTAAAAAAAAAAAATTTAATATGATAAAATTTATAATAAGTCTTGATGATCAAAGACATCATTTTAGACATTTTTAAAGAACAAATGCCTTTTCACAATATTCAAAAACCAAAAGTATTGTGATTTATTACTTTCCTCAATACTTATTATATTTCATTATACAAAATGGTATTAATCCTAGCAATTTAATTACATTGAAAGGAATTCAAGTGCAGTTATTAGAATTGTAAGAAACTTAGTAAAAAAAAATGATTTGATATGAGACTGATAGATCCGTTTTTTTTTTTTTCGATATGTCAGCATCTGCCGTAGACGCCGAATCACAATTGCCTAACCAACTACTTGCTTGCATGGCAGCTGCATGACTTCTCACAACGCAAGACAACTGGGCTTTTTTGAGTACTGTTCTAACTTTTTTAAATATCTATTATTCCAAGCATACTTCCAAATACTTGATATATCTTTACCGTCTTGTTATTAAGGATATAGATTTGACAATCCTTTTTTATAAATGTCAAAAATAATGCATATTTAACATACTTTGCGTTTTTATGAATTCAATTAATAGATCTGTTATTTAATCTAAAGCATTTTGATAATAAAACCAAATCCGTAGTTGCAATAACACATTTTTGCATATCAAACACTTTTAACAAATATTATGGTGTTATTAGAAACCTGAAGGATACTTTCTGTCAGTAAAATTCCATTTTTAATACTATTTGATTTTCTTCCATGTCAATTGACATTTAATATTTTTTTCAAATATTTATCTGCATGATATACAGTTTGCTTTTTCCTAAATTCTGTTCACTTTTATTTTGACATCAAAATCAAATTTATGTGGCACATTTTTTTTTTCAATCATTTAACAAATCTAGAAATAAAGTCTGCATCTGAGATTGTTGTAAATAACCAATTGGTCAGCTCTATTAACTCCTTTAACTGTCCAATTGTTCATTCGCTGAAGGTAATATCACTGTAAAGCTTTTAATTGGGAAGGCACAAAGTATTAATGTATCAATTTTTCAAAAGCGCTTGACTGCTTTTTAAATATATTCACTTGGTTTGCTTTAAAAAGTATATTAGTAATTTCTAACATTATAAAAATAAACTAAAGTTTGTCTAAAAATAAATTTTGATTTTTAATTTTAAAATATCATATTAGTTGACATGAAAAAGAAACGGGCAATCGACTTCACTATGATTTTTTTTCCCGACTTTGCACAAATAATTCTTGCTAAAATCGTAACTAATTTTTGTAAAATAATATTTATTTTTACAAATATTTATGAAAATAATTTGTATTTTATATTAATTTATCAAAAAATATTTTTAAAACGTTTCAAAATATCTATGTTTATCATTTTCAAAATAAAACAAAAGCCGCCTTGAATTTTTAATTTTCGGCAGCTAAGTATAAAATTTTTAACAGCCAATAAGATTATGAAAGATGGATGAGAAGGCGATTTTTCATTTCTTCTTTTGTTTACAAAATTTCAACAGCCAACAGAAGATTCAAGAAAAGATGTGAAAAGGCAGTGCTAGTTTTTGTTTGGACATAAATCATCAATTGTTCGATTTTTACTTGTAAAATAATTCAATAGATGGCAGTATATTATAAAACTTTTACAGCGCCTAAAAATGATTTAAAACTGCAATGACACCAAAAAACTAAGCAATTTACAGTGGCGTCAAATGATCACATTAAACCTAATTATGTATCAAAAAAGTGCCTCGATTAATAACAAGTCAAACAGTCAAAAGGTTAAATGTTAACAACTTTGTCATTATTCTTCCACAATTATAATAAAAATTCATCATAATGGTATGCTTTAAATATTTTAATGCTTTATTTTAAAGTACAACCACTTTTCAAATCATTTGTTTTCTTCAATTGAATTTAAAATCAAATGCTAATTATATCATATAATAATGATACAGTTGTTGAAAATGTAGTATTTATTTTAACGGGAAAGCGACTCATCGGTAGACATCTAAATAAAACATCATTCCCTGCTATTCCTTGATTTATTCATCGGAGATTTATTTTCCTCGCCTTCTATAACAACAGGTGTCTTGTCTGTGACTAATGTTCAATTATTTAAGTAAAAATCGTTAATTTAGTTGTTTAATTATAAGTTGTAAATATGTATAAGAAAAATTTATGCAAATCATATATATATCAGTTGTATAGAAATGGATTGATAACTGTGGAGCTTGAAAGCCTAGTTAAAATCCCTTATATATATATATAATAATGATCGCACACATTGTAGTCACATTATAAGTAGATATATTTAACATTTGGGGTGAATGTTAAATATTGTCTCTAAGTTATAAAAAAGTGAGTTTAAAAAAATTACAAAGCAAAGAAATGTTTAAGTAAAAAAAGAGGGAATTATTTATTTCCTTATCTTTACCTCACAAAGTTCAGATTGTAAAAAAGAATAGAAATATTAAGGTTGTAGTCAAGGGGATCTTGAATTATAAGAATTTCCCATTATATGGTTATTAAAAGAAGTAAGCCTTGACTGCCGGTTTTGCCATGATTTTGGAAATAGTCCGGGATGTCTATTGTGGTGCAATTAGTGACTAACTAAGGTTGAATTACTTTTATAAGATAACGTAAATATTTTCTCTAAAAAATGTTTTAATATATGTGTTTTTTAACATATAAAATTCAAGGTTGTAAATAAGAGTGGTTAGAAACAAAGACTAAGGGGATATTTTTATGCTTTTGTGAGTAACACTACATATGTGTTTCACACCGTCATGCATTGACAACAGAAAGAAGGGAAAATTTGAAGAAAAGTTTTGAATGTTAAAAGACGATTAATAAAGACTACAGAAGTACTTCAATATAATCGCCACGAACAAAGAATTGATACACCCCAAATAATTGCTGGTAATGAAATATAAATCGCTTCTTAGAAAAGCGTAAAAAATAAAACATAAAGCTATGAGTTTTAATGCTAAATAGTAAAAATAGTCGATATTCCGTTAAGTTAAAAATAAATAGAAAATGTGTATGAATTCATAGTCGAATAATAAAGGTATTCAGTTATAATTATAGCGATCAGATAGATTATCTAGATGTTTGCTGTAACTAAATAAAGCAGTAGTTGTTAAAGAATAAAATGAAGTTTAGGTATGGTCTTAATCTTAAATGATAGATTCTGAAATATTAGTGATCTTAGTTAAGTTATTGAAGAATATTATATATATGTCGGATTTTTTAATACCACGATAATAAGGAAAAGATATGTGAATTTATACATCTTATCTGTTACAGTTTAAAAAGAAATATTTCTAATGATAAATGATAAAATTAGTATATTTGTTAGGTTGAAGGAAAATATATACTATGATTTTTAAATGACTCTATAATTGATAATGAAAACAAGAGGTACAATTCAATCAAGTATATTATTAATTGGTTTATAACATATGTGTATGATTTCCAAAAAATAATCGCAGGATAACTTTATCAACAAATTTGTTAAAATAGTCAAAGGAACGAAGATACCTGTTAAATGTGAAGGAAATATATCTTCATGATTTTTATACAGAAGAGATAATAATATAAATTACAAATACAGAGAGGTAATTAAGGAGGTTAGTCCGCTGAAATAGTAAATATATATGGTATATGATTTTTCAAAACAATTTAAACTTAAAGTGACATCTAAATTTAAATGGAATATTAGAAATATATATCATAAGTGCGCATCTGTTGAAATACAGTCAAAATAGAAATGAGTTTATTTATACAAATATCATAATAGATAATAAAGTTATAGTTAGATAAAAATATATGAAAGAAGGTGACTAAAGTAGGTGAGTCGAGAGTGGATATGTATGGAAAAAACATAATAAATCATCATAACGTGGTAAGTCAATTGAGTCTAAGGAAAGTAACAAGAGGCAACTGATATGATATTAAATAAGTAGCAATTCCAAATGTTAATTTGATAAACAACAACAGGCTGTTAATCGCAACATAGTGCTAAGAGGCAGAAAAGAAATTTTTTATGTAGATATATCCAGAAGAGTTAAAAACATATAATGTTAAGATATTTATATTATAAAGCACAATATGCATTTACAAGATTCTAAAGGAAATGACTTTCAAGAAAAAGAATAAAAGTAAGGGGTCAGTATAAGAGATAGTATAGGTAAATTATGAAAGAGTATATCACATACACAGGTAATGAGGTTGAGCAACAAAATTCATGAAAGAACACATGTAATATTAACATAGAGTAAGAAGTAAGAATACGTAAAGATAGAAATAGACAAACGAGAAAAAGAACGCTGCTATGAAAAAAATTTTAGAAATGATGTCATCATAATCAGAGACTAAGACACAAGAAATGATTTTTGTAGGAATTATGGGATGCAACAAAGATAAGGGAGCCATAAAAGATGATAATTGAAATATTCATGAGAAATATTATAGAGAGAGCTAAAGGAGATGCTTGATCTGAGAGAAGAGCATGAGGAAGGAGAAGAAAAATGCAAGAAATGATAAGAGGTGCTAAAGGATAAGAGATAGAAGATAGATATTGACGCTGCAAAACATAATCTAGGTGAAAGCAGTGAAAGCGTAGATTTAAAATTAAGAGGAGATATATATTATTAAAAGAATGTTTGAGCACTGGATAGAATGCAAGTCATGAAAACAATGATACAAGGCAGACATGTGATATGCATAGATTATCAAGAACCAACCATTTGAATTAAATGGTTGAATTTGTAAGATGTTAAAAGAAAGGTAATAGATTCGATAAGAGTGAATAACTGAAATATAATATGAAGAATGAGCCAATAACAAATAAACAAAGTAGATCCAATCAAGATAAAACACAGAGAGAGAAAGACTATGAGGTTGATGAAGTGTGTAGGTTTATATTTAAGATGATTCAGCAAGTATATGGCATTATGCAGCAAAAATTCACAAAAATTAAAAATAACTATCATATAGATATGGTATATCCCTTTTCAATGGACCATCGATTGAAGATTTTGTGTTAGATTTATGTCACTATCAAATGCTTAGAAAGCTTACCTATGGGAAAGATCTTATAAAAAAAATACAAGTTACCAGTAAAATATTCTGTCATGGATGAACTAGACAAAAGATGACAGCCTCCCAACCCACCTCAGAGTTGGCACTCAGAGGTTATCATTTGTAAAGTGTGAGTATGAACAGATTTAATCGAGTCACAGAGATATCCTGTGGACTTCTAACCTTGTATATACAGTAGGAGGCAGAAATAAAATTCATGTAATGTTATAGCAAGATTAAATTGCTTTTAGTAATGCTGGTTGGGTCACAGAGTAGGATGTAATTTCTGGTCATCTCTTTTAGGAATAACTCATCACTAAATCGTAGGAGTGCATGGATGATAAAAAAGGTTTCAACAGTGAGTTAGGAGCATCTAGGCTTTAATGTATTTAGATTAAAATTTTTTAAGAAAAAATTTTAAAAGGGGGGCGACGGTGTAATGATGATCACATACTGCGGTCTCATAGATATTTAAACATTTAAAGAATGTTAAATATTGTGCTAGAGGTTATAAAAGGTAAGATTCAAAAAAAATTACAAAACAAAGAAATGTTTAATTAAAAAAGAGGAGGGAATTAGAATCGAAATATTCTTAACTTTTGCCCTTCAAAGTTCAGATTGTAAAAAAGAATGAGAAATATTAAGGTTAGGAAATATCGATATTATGTGTAGGTAGAGATTAAAAAAAATGAGAACGGAAATATAAATAAAAATTGAAACTTAATAATGTAAAAAGAAAGCGGTAGTTGGTGGAGTTTAATAAAATATAAGTAAAATTTAGAATGTAATGAAAGACAAAGATCTGCTCTTAAAACTACACATTTGACAAAAAATGAAATGCAATGTGTGAAGGTCACGAATAAAGAGAAGTGTTTATTTGCTGGTCAAAATGGAATAATTTTTATTAAAAGAAAATGATTGATAAATAAATGTAAAATATTATATTATATAAAATTGTATCAAATTGAAAAGTTAATTTTGTATAAGTTGTTGAAAGCATTTTTAAAGAAAAGGTGTGAAAGTAAAACCAAGCAGGAGATCAAGATAAGGAAAGAATTTGAAGAATAAAGAACATTACTTAATTAATTGGAAAACAGTATTGGTCAAGACTTCAGTTAGGACACTGCTCTGATAAGAAGCAGGAGAAATATAATAGAAAGCAGACATGAAAAGTTAAATTTTGGGAACATGAAAACAAACCATAACATAAGGGAAGCTTCGAGGATGTGTAGCTAAGGGCCAGTCGTGATCGCCGGTTGATCCAGACTCGGTGCTATAATGGTTGCGTCCTCGATGTAACAACTGCCGACGTAGGCCTGCAGAAGAGGTTCGTTTTTGGCCTTACCTTGATGCTCACAATACGGAGGAGTCCCAACAATCAAATCTAACCAAAGAGCAACCGTTCTCTACTAAAGAAGTGGAAAAATTCCACGGGACAGTCAGCTAAACGAGCAAGTTTATTCGAAGACTTTATCACCTAATTAATTATGAATAAGACATTTTATATAGTTATAGCACATACCTTTAAGTTCAATGCAATTACCAATCCCACATATAATGAGATAGACATTAATTAAACTCTTTGAATATTTGAGAATGACTTATAAAAGGATAAATTATTTCCACAGGATTGCAATCATTTATAGAATCTTCTATTGTTTTTTTTTTTTGTAGTATTAGTGACAATCTGTTTTTTTAATTGAGTGTTTATAATTTAGAGTGTTTCTTTATTATAATTTATTGTATTAAATATCTTTATTTATGTAAAATCTGTTTTCGTCCTTTCTTGCCACTTCAAAAAATAATATAATCTTAGGGTTGGGAATAATTATTATGCATTTGAGTACCTAATATTAACATGTGAAGCTAGTGGTGCAGTATTTGATCCCATTAAATTTATAATTATCCAAGCTGCTTAAATCTGTTAAATCTGTACAGCAGTCGGAAGAAAGTTGACCGGAAATATAACTTGGGGCTATACCCGTACAGCATACAAGTTCAGTCAAGTATGGAGATATGGACTCGTGTCATGTCTGTATTTTCTCTCTGCTTGTGGTAGGCAGAAAGGTGTGGCGATTCTGGATTATCTAAGAATTTCCCAATATGTATATAAAAGGGAAGCAAAGCCTTTCAATCGTTGGATTCCGTTACAATATATATAATTGGTCTAGAAGATAGGGATTAATGATTGAGATTTTGAATTTCTTTCTCCACTTATAAAATAAAGCTTGATTAGAGCTATTGATAAACTCCATCTAGTGATTATTTAAATGCAAGCTTAAAAGCAAGTTACAGAAATTTATGACTTGTTTTATTATATATATATATATATATATATGGGCTGCAGAAAGGAGTTTGCTATTAACTGAAAGGAGACCCTTTGATTCCTCTTGGAGGCCTTAAAGGAACCGAGCAGGGCAAATTCCTAATGTCCACTCCATACGTTCTTGTCGTTGTAGCTGTTATTACTATATGTTTATTCATATAGTATACGAACATGGATGGGCTGCTCACCAACACGCATTAGCCAGCGTGGTGAGTTTATTGGCTTTTTACCTCTGAGTTTAAGATCAAGAAACACCATGGTCTTTCTTCTCAGTGCCTGATAAGGCAGAATGAATGTTTGTGTAAATGATAAAGATTTTTCCCAATTATACAATTATGACAGACAAAAATAAAGCATGGCCCTTAATCCCAGGAGGTTGTAAAGTCACCAACCAAGGCAGCGGTTGGTGGCCGAAGGCGGAGGGTGCTAAGAATATCCTGGAGGCGGACCCAGGCTGCCATTTGATGACGACTTTTTATTTAGGTACTTACAACTGCAGATCACTTTCAAGTGAAGGAAGATCTGCAAGAATTAGAAGAAGAACTCTCTTATATTAAATGGGATATTATTGGACTTTGTGAAGTTAGAAGAAAAGGTGAAGAGACAATTGATTTAAAAAGTGGACATATGCTCTATTATAAAGGCACAAATATTGGAAATACAAGTGGAGTAGGATTCATTATAAATAAAAAGTGGAAGAACAATATTGTGGAGATTGATGGTGTATCAGACAGAGTGGCAAGATTAGTTATACAACTTAATAGCAGATATCAAATGCAGATAATTCAGGTTTATGCCCCAACAAGTTCTCACAGTGATGAAGTAGTAGAAGATTTTTATATGGATGTACAAAAGGCTTTTGATCAGAGTAAACAACATTTTAAAATTGTTATGGGAGATTTTAATGCTAGAATTGGTAAACAAATGAAAGATGAAAGTGTTGTAGGTAATTTTGGTTATGGTAATAGAAATGAGAGAGGACATAGACTTGTGGAGTTTGCAGAGAAGGAAAACTTTATATTATGAATTCTTTTTTTGAGAAAAATGTTAAAAGGAAATGGACATGGAAGCATCCAAATGAAGGTACAGCAGAATTGGATTATATTTTGACTAACAGGAAATACATATTTCAAGATTGTAATGTTCTTAATAAATTTAACACAGGAAGTGATCATCGATTAGTAAGGGGTAAGATACATGTTAATGTAAAACTAGAGAGACAAAAATTATTAAGAAAAACTATATTTACAGTTGATATTCCTAATCTTCAGAAACATTCTAATGAATTTAAATTAGAACTTACAAATCGGTTTCAAGTATTAGTAGATTTTGAACATGATTCAGATTTGAATGAAATTAATATGAAAATAACTGATACACTTTTAAAAACTGCAACAAAGATAGCTGGTAGAAAAAAGCAGCAATTGACTAATAAAATTTCTACTGAGACTAGAGAATTTATGAAGAAAAGAAGGAATATGAAGATATGCAAGAATGATGCATTAAAAAGAATTGAATATCTCAAATTTTGTAAAATGGTGTGGAAAAGAGTTGAAAATGATATAAGAAAATATAACTGTGAACTAGCAAGAAAAGTTGTAGAAGAAAATAAAAGTCTTAAGAATGTAAAACAACATTTTGGAGATCGGAAGGAAATTTATATCTGCAATAAGGAAAAAAGATGGAATTATTACTAAAAAGAGGGATGACATTATGAAATTGGTAGAAGATTTTTATCAAGAATTATATAGTAATAAAGAACAAGTACCTCCTATATCTATTACATCTTCCGAATTGCCCAGAATTTTAAATGAAGAAGTGAGAAATGCAATTAAATGTATGAAAAAAGGAAAGGCTCCAGGTAATGATGGAATTATAATTGATATATTAAAAGAAGCAGGTGAAGAAACAGAAAAAATATTAGCAAAGTTATATACCAAATGTCTAAATGATAAAGATGTACCGGATGATTGGAAGAATGCAGTAATAATATTAATATTTAAAAAAGGTGATAAAGAAGATATTAGAAATTACAGACCTATCAGCCTTTTATCAGTTTTATATAAAATTTTTACCAAGATAATTACAACTCGTCTACAGAGAACCTTGGATTTTCACCAACCAAGAGAACAAGCTGGATTTAAAAGTGGTTTTAGTACAGTAGATCATATTCAAGTATTGAGAGAAGTTATAGAAAGGACAAATGAATATGAGTTGTCATTATGTTTTGGATTTGTAGATTATGAAAAGGCATTTGATTCTATAAACATTTCTTCAGTGATTAAAGCATTGGATCATCAAGGTATAGATCCAGGATATTGTCATATTTTAAAGAATATTTATAAAAATGCAACAGCAACAATTAGATTACATAATGATACTGGGAAAGTCAACATTGAGAAAGGTGTAAGACAAGGTGACTCCATATCTCCAAAACTTTTTACAGCAGTGCTGCAAGAAATATTTTGTGGATTAAAATGGGAAACTAAAGGAGTGAAAGTAAATGGAGATTATTTAAGTCATTTAGATTTCGCAGATGATGTAGTTGTTTTTGCAAATAATGCTTCGGAGCTGCAGGAAATGTTGCACAAGTTATCAGATGAAAGTAGGAAAGTAGGACTAAAGATAAATGTTAAAAAGACTAAAGTAATGTTTAATCGATTTGCTCAAAATATGAAAATAAAGATTGATTATGATGAATTAGAAGAAGTTAACAGTTACAAGATTATTAATACAGATGGAAACATAATAGAGGAAATTAATCATAGAATTAAACTTGGTTGGAGTGCTTTTGGTAGAAATAACTTGATATTAAAAGGAAATATGCCTATGTGTTTGAAAAGAAAGGTTTTTAACAAATGTGTTTTACCAGTTCTTACTTATGGATCTGAGACTTGGACACTTAATAGAAGATCAATACAGAGACTTCAGACCACTCAAAGAAGTATGGAGAGATGTATGTTGGGAGTAACAAGAAGAGATCGAAAACGCAATGTATGGGTAAGAGAACAAACAGGTGTTACTGACCTCATTGAAAAAATTAAAAGATTGAAGTGGAGTTGGGCTGGACATATTGCTAGAAGAGATGATAATAGATGGACAATTGAAATTTTAAACTGGATTCCAAGAGATTGTAAAAGACCCAGAAGGAGACCACATGTAAGATGGATGGATGAAATAAGAAAATGTGTAGGGGTGATGTGGAGAAGAGAAGCTAAAGATCGGAGAAGATGGATTAAACTTGAGAGACCTTCATCCTGCAGTGGATTGATAATGATGATATATATATATATATATATATATATATATATATATATATATATATATATATATATATATATATATATATATATATATATATATATATAAGTAACTTTTATCAGATGTTATTGTTGACATATTTTAAAACGTGGAACAATGCGTTATAATTTCATATTAGAAAAAAAAAGTGAGGTATTAATATATAATAATTAATTAACACAATAAACTGCAAAAGATTTATGGATTCAAAATAGCACTTTTTCTACTTTTTTCTGTGTGACTTATATAGAGACTAAACCATTTACAGTAAGTATATACATTTTAAAAAATTAAGCAAATAACAGTTCCTACTTTTATTTTTTATAATACCCTGGTCCATCAATGGTAAATGTTAAAAAATAATAGTTTTTGACAGATACAATTGTTGAAATTTTTTAAAATGTGAAAATATTTGTTTTTTACATAAGAAAAGTCACAGTCAGTAGTTAATAGACAATGATCTATGAAATAATAAACTGTAAATGCTTTTTTTTTGCATTCCAAAGGGTATCTTTTCTTAATACACAATTTTTGAGTCTTATTAGAAAAACTAAAGCTCCATTGTAGAAAAACAACTTATATCTTTTTTTTTTTTTATATTTTCCTTATTTTTATAATAAATGTCATAAATGAATAATTTTAAAAGATACTATTATTAAAGTATTATATATTTTGTATATATTCTGATATCACTGAAACTCAATGCATATTTCAGTTAAGATTATTGGTTAAAAAAGAAAAAAAAAAGCCTGGTGTCTTTTTTGAACATTTAATCTCATTATCTAACTGATGGATGTTGGTGATATTTATTTTCTTTTTATTTACCATATGGATGGTCAGTTAATAAAAATTGTTGTGATGATAACTTATTGAATAATTATTAGGGAATTTTCTGATCAGATTCTTTGTAGCCTCAATAGAAAATAATAAGTCTTCTAAAGGTAGTACTAAAATATTTATATATAAAAAACAAAAAAAAAATATTATTAAGAGTTTTTGGCTGAATGTTAATATATCTTGGAAATTACTGACACTATTATATTTAATATCCAAGTTTGCTAATTTTATATATTTATTGACTAAGGGAATTAAGAAATAAAGAAAACTGTATTGGTTATATAAAAAAAATTAATCAGGGAGACAATGGAGAAAATACTAAATAAAAACATGAAAACAGGATAAAGAAGATTGACCTTGTTGGATTTCGTAAAAGATGGAAAGACATATGTAATGAAGACTTAGGTATTAAACATAATAGAATAACAAATCAGGTAATTTGCTGTGTGACTACTCTCTGAATCTGATAATAAGACAGGTTACTATTGATTAGTTGATATATAACACACAATGAATATATTACCTTAAGATTCACAAATATATTTATATTAAATCAAAAAAATCAAGATATATATCACGATATTTAAGCTTGTATTACAGATATCCCTGCATGCTATAAAATAGCTCTTGCGGTATTTATTAATAAAAGCTTGTTAGAGCTATTAGCACGCTCCCTATATTACATATATATATATATCACTTATTACATTTTAATAAAAAAAATAGTACTATATGTTAAAAAATACAAGACAATAGTAATTTAATTTACAGAAATTTCACTCTGAATAAAGCTTTGATAATATTCTCACTTAAAAACGAATGCATAAGTTTAATTTCTATCATTTATATATACTTTTATTATTATCTGACTGATATAATATTGGAATCGGCAAGGTTTTGTACATTCCATCATCAGATTTTCAATTTGCACTTATTCAACACGAAATACTTATTTTGAAGAACAGTTATCATTCTCACATGTGTGTGGTCACATGTATCAGTTGTATGAAATAGAATTAATAGCCGAAAATAGCTTGAAATTTTGTGTTCAAATCTCTTATATTTAATTATATTGAAACAGGCAATTAAAATATTGCTGACGTCCTGTTGTAAGAAACAGATCTTTGAATAAGCCTTTTTTGTCAATTCCTACCTTTTAAATTTGATAAATATCTGCTAACTACAATTCTTAGTAAGATAACATCATTTCGGCCGCCATTTGATTTTATATATATATTGTGCTATCACTCAGCTTAGCTAAGATAAGTAAAATAATATAAACGTTGTTGCTATTCTTCGACTAAGCAACAGGTATGTATTAATATATATATATATATTAGGCTGTGATATTTTAATTTATTATCTATGATTTATTTATAAATGTATTTGAGTTTTTTTTTTCAAGTTAACGTAAGCATACTATTTAAGTAAATATCAACCCAGTCTACATGTAGAATATTAAAAAATCATAACTCTATGATTGTTTTTATGATATTATCTAGATAACAGAAATATCTATAATGCAGATATACTTATCTTCATAGGTTTACAAAATGTTTTTTTTTAAGAATCTGGTATGCAAATTTGCAAATGTTTAAGATGTCTCTTTTTGTTCAAGCATCATCATCAACATCATTATTATTATTATTATTATTATTGTTGTTATTCTTCTTCTTCTTAATAATAATAATAATAATATTAAAAACAACAACAACAGCAACAACAACAACAACAACAATAATAATAATAATAATAATAATAATAATATAATAATAATAATAATAATAATAATAATAATAATAATAATAATAATAATAATAATAATAATAATAATAATAATAATAATAATAATAATAATAATAATAATAATAATAATAATAATAATAATAATAATAATAATAATAATACAGGCCCATATTGCTTTATTTTAATTATTCATAAATAATGAATGGATTTCAATTTAAACACATGTATATAATTTATAAAACAAATTAAGCGTATGTCACGCTTGAATGTGAAGCTATAATAAGATACAGGAATTAATATACGCTAAGCGCTTTCGAGGTCCTTTACCTCATATTCATAGCGGTGCTGTGAGCTGCGAAAATAAAAAATGGGGTGGGAGAAGTTGTATGCAAAGCATATGCAAATGGACTAAATAGTCCAGCGTTTAGAGATGTCGAAGCATGTGTCACGTCTATTGATTGAGTTGTTATTGTTGTTGATGTAGTACGCTTCTCTGATCTTCTGCTTAATGTCGTTTTTCTCGATACAGACTATTTTAGGGTGGGAAGGTTCAAATAAATGTCCAGTCTTCTTGGAGTGTTCCAAAAATGTTGATGAGTTATCATTGTTTTTCATAGCTCTATTATATGTGTATCTGTGTTGTGCTGTCCGGGTGGTTGTGCCTGCCTTGGTTTCTCCAAAATAAATGGTGCGGCAACCGGGTTGTGGGCAAGTGATGCTGTAAACGACATGGGGGGTCTGAGAAGGTTCTATTTTGTCCTTGGAGTTATT
The DNA here is from genome assembly GCA_028023455.1 of Epiperipatus broadwayi. Classification (NCBI taxonomy): domain Eukaryota; kingdom Metazoa; phylum Onychophora; class Udeonychophora; order Euonychophora; family Peripatidae; genus Epiperipatus; species Epiperipatus broadwayi. The sequence continues at coordinate 18,120 of JAQFVV010008195.1, forward strand.
GATGAGACGGTTAGTGCAAGGGGGTGTATGAAAGCTGATTTTAAATTTATTGTCGAAAATCTTGATTAGTTGGTGGGAGATTTTATGTATGTGGGGAAGAGTGATATATGGAAGTTTAATATTGTTTTTATTAATGGTGATTTTTGTATGAAACTGCTTGATTTTGTTGTTGATAGTGTGGAGTTTATAGCCTGCCTGTAGTAGATCTTTGGTGTAGAGGTGTATGTTGTTCTTTCGATCTGCTTCAAACTTGCACAGCTGCATGTTTCTGTGTAGGAATGCTTGTAGTCCTGCTAATTTGTGGGAGTTAGGAACGTTAGAATGTGGATGTATAAAGCCTCTGATTTCAAAAGGCTTTATAATCATTGAATAATTTATACATGGTTCCTCGCGCGTTAACTTAAGATCCAGGTAATTTAGGCTTTGGGATGCATCCTCAGATGTGGAATTAATGGTTAGCTTAGTGCTGTGCGTTAGTTCTTGTATAATATTGTTTGTCGTGTGCTGATTGGCTAGAATAAGTATGTCGTCTACATACCAGATGTATAAAATGTGGGGGTTATCAGCTTGGTATTTAGGCACTATTAGTTTTTCATAGTAATTAAGAAAAATGCTAGTTATGATTCCGCTGAGGGGGAGGCCCATCGGCCATCCGCTTTTCATATTGTACCAAGTGTGCTCAAATGTTGTGTATATATGCTTATCCATCCAAGTTAAAAATGTAATGATGAAATTAATGCATTCAGATGACATTGTATTGGTGAGTTCTTGTTGGATAATGTGAATAGATTGTTTTCTGTCCACAGATCCATACAACTCTTTGACGTCAAAGGAGGTCATTCGGAAGTTGTTACAGATCGTGGCTTTTTTGATTTTCTCTACAACCTGAAAGGATGAATTAACAGAAAAATTCCCAAAGCCCAGGCTGTTGATTAATAGTTGATTAACCATTGTTGCGGTTTGAAAATAATGGACTCCCCAAAATCCATCATTAGACGTAGAGGTTCACCTGGCTTGTGGAGTTTAATGTTGGCAAACACTCTAGGAGCTTTGGTGGAGGAAGGATAAACTCGGTAGTATTCAGCAGTAGAAATGCCTTTGTTTTTATAAGGACGGAGAATGGATGCAATAAACTTATCTCGGTTAAGCTTATTGTTGAATTGTGTGACAGGAGTGAGTTGTAGATTTGTGATTTGTTCTTTTATTTTATGCTTATAGTCTTGCGAGTTTAAGAGCACAAATCTATTACCCTTATCTTCTTTAAGGCAAATTAAATTATTATGATCAATGAACTGTTTCGTAATTTTAATGTCGTTACTCCAGCTATGATCTTTTATATGTAGCTGTTTTTGTGAGATAGATTTAACTATATTTGTTATGATGCTATCTCTATGTGGATCATTAATCAAATTTGCTTCGACATCAGCGATTAGTTCTAATCTAGGTTGTCTCCATTGGCCTCATTTATAATATAAATTATTTCTTTTCTTGATATTTAATTCATTAAATATATTGATCAATTTAGTTCTATTTTATGATACGTAAACAGTAAATAAATGTATATGTATTATCTATACCTATATACATATATCATTACAATAATTAATCCGTTTTTGTTGTCAGAAATCAAATTACCCAATGCTCAAATATATAATACTAACATATTGATCCAAAATTTGAAATTTCAATTTTGACCAACAGTAAGAAACATATTTCATAATTTCATTATATTATTCTATTGCATAACCGATTTTTTTATGAATAATTTAATAAAATAAAAAAAAATGTATGTAAATTGTTTTTGTCCCTCCACATATTTAAATTCTCAGCTTTATATTTCCTCAGTCACTTTTTATGTTTTCATTGAATATGCACTTTAATTCATTCCTGTGTTGTTTAATATTTAATCAAACTAGTATATTACATATTAATGGCCATTGGTTTTTAGAGTAATAAATAAAATGTGATTTTCATTAAAATAAGGGTTCTTGTTTAAAGTAAATATATCCATGCTATGTTTTATTGAAAAATCAATTTCTTCTCTCTCTGTTTCATACATACAGAATATGTCAATGATAATGTGAGGAGTGTCACAATATATATATATATATATATATATTGTAAATATCAATAGGTCGATATTAGCTAAGTAGCCAAAGAAATATTAGATTTATAGGCTTGAGTGAGCTCTCTTTAGACATAATAAACTTAAGTATTCAGTGCTTGTATAACTAAGCATGGTTCCCAAAAGTGGATATAATATGTAAACCTTTTAATAATGTAGTGGAGGAATTTTGATGATTTTTGATTTAGTGATATTTAATCGATTAACTTAGCTTTGAGATCATATCTATTAATTTTATGAATATTTTACTAGTCAATTATTTATTTATTTATTTATTTTCATTTTAACTTCATATAATAACTCTTATGCAAAACATAAACATCAATTCATATATATTTGCTGCATATAATATACCTTTATTTATTTGACTTTATTTTTAAAGTTGAATATTTGGAAAATATAAATACCTAATAACCATAAACAATAATAATACTTCATATATAAACATCAACTCAAAGAGATTTTTTTTTTAATAACAAATGACAATTTTTAAAATATAGATAGACTTATCGATATTTACAATATATATATATATATACTTATTGCAAGTATATAATTTTTTTTTTTGTATTTGGTTTGTATTTTAAAAAAAAAACATTTAAAATACAGATACTATTTAAAAATCAAACCATAATCTAGAAATAAAGTATGTACCATTTGTTTTTATAAGCAATGACTTTGTATTTTATATGGAAATTTATTAATAATTTATTCTTTCTTTTTTTAGTGCCAGAGTCATTATGAATTTTATTAAATAATTCATAATTTCATGAATCAACATTTTGTATTTTAGTTATTATTTAATTTTAAAATCACTTATACAAGTCAGTGTTAGTTGATATATTTAGATATACATAAGTTTACTTATTTAATGTGCATATTAGATTCAATAAGATTCCCTTTGTTTCTAGTATATATTTTGTTGGTTAATCATATTAACCCTGAGAATAAATTATAATGATAGGCCTCATTATTGTTCTATACAATTATGATTTATTTCATATATAGCTAGGTGGAAAGGCAGACAATTAATTTGTTTGAATATAATTGGGATAATGTTATCCATTACATTTTGTTTCTTCAATGATTGGGATAATTTTATCTTTCTTCATTTAGATTGTATAATATATACGTTCTATTACAATATATATGATTTTAATTTATATCAATTTCTTAATAGATTTTTAATTAATTTAAAACAAGTAAACTTGCTTGGTTGTCATTTAATTTTACAATGCAAATTTATTGGTTAATCTTATTTGGATGAGATGATTTTTACAAATTGATTTTACCAGATAATTCATTACCAGCAGTTATAAAAATAATTCAGAAATCAATAACACAGGATGGGTAAGAAAGTGTAATTATATGTTATTTTTGTATTAAATGTGATGCTTATTGTCTGACCAGGTATAGATTTTACACAGCAATAAATTAACTGATTTACCATTCTTAAATATTTAATAAGTAATTGAAAGCTTATTGTAATTACTTTGTTAGTAACAGGTAATCATCATCATGATCATCATCAAACATTATCAATCCACTGTAGGATAGTCTTGTCAAGTTCAATCCATCTCAACCTTTAGCTTCTCTTCTCCACATCACCCCTGCACACTTTCTTATTTCATTCATCCACCTCATAGGTGGTCTCTTTCTGGGTCTTTTACAATTTCTTGGAATCCAGTTTAAGATTTAAATTGTCTATCCGTTATCATCTCTTCCAGCATAGGTCATAACACCAGTCTTTTAACTTTTCAATGATGTCAGTAACACCTGATTGTTTTCTTACCCATATATTGCATTTTTGATCTCTTTTTATTACTCCTAACATGCATCTCTACATACTTCTTTGAGTGGTCTGAAGTCTCTGTATTCCTCTTCTATTAAGTGTCCAAGTCTCAGATCCATAAATAAGAACTGGTAAAACACATTTATTAAAAACCTTCCTTTTCAAACACATAGGCATATTTCCTTTAAGTATCAAGTTATTTCTATAAAAAGCACTCTAACCAAGTTTAATTCTATGATTACTTTTATCCATTATGTTTCTATGTTTATTAATAATCTGATTAAAATATTTGTAGCTATTAACTTCTTATAACTTATCATAATCAATTTTTATTTTCATATTTTGAAAAAATCCATTGAAAATTACTTTAGACTTTTTAACATTTACCTTTAGTCCTACTTTCTTACTTTCATCTGATAACTCTTGCAAAATTTCCTGCAGCTTTAAATCATTATTTGCAAAAACAACTACATCATCTTCAAAATCTAAATGGCTTAAATAATCTCCATTTACTTTCACTACTTTAGCTTCCTATTTTAATCTACAAAATACTTCTTTCAGCACTGCTGTAAAAAGTTTTGGAGATATGAAGTACACCCTGTCTTATACCATTCTCAGTGTTGTCTTTCCTAATATTATTATGAAATTTAATTGTTGCTGTTGCATTTTTATAAATATTCTTCAAAATATGACAATAGCCTAAATCTATACATTGATGATCCAATGCTTTAATCACTGAAGAAATTTTTATAGAATCAAATGCCTTTTCATAATCTACAAATCCAAAGCATAATGGCAACTCATATTCATTTGTTCTTTCTATAACTTTTCTCAATACCTGGACATGATCTATGATACTAAAACCACTATTAAATCCAGCTTGTTTTTTTGGTTAGTAGAAATCCAATGCTCTTTGTAGACGAGTTGTAATTATGTTGGTAAATATTTTGTATAAAACTAATAAAAGGCTTATAGGTCTGTAATTTCTAATGTCTTTTTTATCACCTTTTTAAATATTAATATTAATACTGCAGTCTTCCAATCATCTGGTACATCTTTATCATTAAGAAATTTGGTATATACCTTTGCTAAAAATAATCTATTTCTTCACCGTCTTCTTTTAATATCTCAATTATAATTCCATCCTTAACTGGATCTTTTTCTTTCTTCATAAATTTAATTTCAGGTCTCATTTCTTCATTCAAAATTCTGGGCAATTGTGAAGATATAGGAGGTACTTTTTCTTTATTACTATATAATTCTTGATAGAAGTCTTCTACTCATTTCATGTTGTCATCTCTCTTTTAATAATAATTTCATATTTTTTCTTATTGCAGATATAAATTTCCTACCAACACCAAAATATTGTTTTACACTCTTGAGACTTTTATTTTATTTTACAGCTTTCCTTGCTATTTCACAATTATAGTTTCTTATACCATTTTCAACTCTTTTCTGCACCATTTTACAAAATTCAAGGTATTCCATCCTTTTTAATGCATCATTTTTGTATATTTTCATATTCCTTCTGTTCTTCATAAATTCTCTAGTCTCAGTAGAAATTTTATTTGTCGGTTGCTGCTTCTTTCTACCAGCTATTTTTGTTGCAGTTTCTTAAAGTGTATCAGTTATTTTCTTATTTATTTCATTCAAATCTGAATCATGTTCAAATTAACTAATACTTGAAACCGATTTGTAAATTTTAATTTAAATTCATTAGAATATTTCTGAAGACTAGGAATATTAACTGTAAATATTGTTTTTTTTTAATAATTTTTGTCTCTCTAGTTTTGCATTACCATGTATTTTACATCTTACTAATCGATGATCACTTCCTGTGTTAAATTATTTAGTACATTACAATGTTGAAATATGTATTTTCTGTTAGCCAATATATAATCCAATTCTACCATACCTTCATTTGTATGCTTCCATGTCTACTTCTTTTAACATTTTTCTCAAAAAAAAAAAAGAATTCATAATATAAAGTTTTTCTTTTTCTGCAAACTCCACAAGTCTATGTCCTCTCTCATTTCTATTACCATAACCAAAATTATCCACAGCACTTTCATCTTTCATTTGTTTACCAATTCTAGCATTAAAGTCTCCCATAACCATTTCAAAATGTTGTTTACTCTGATCAAAAGCCTTTTGTATTTCCATATAAAAATCTACTACTACTTCATCACTATGAGAACTTGTTTTTTTTTTTAAGTGTCATAGCCTCGGCCAGGATGTGAACCCGCAACCCGGGCAACTGCCTGCAAGTGCAAAGCAGTCATGCTGACCTCTCGACCACCAATGCAAGACCTATGAGAACTTGTTGAAACATAAACCTGAATTATGTGTATTTGGTATCTGCTATTACATTGTATAACTAATTTTGCTACTCTGTTCAAAAAACCATTAATCTCCACAATGTTGTTCTTCCACTTTTTATTTATAATGAATCCTACTCCACTTGTATTTCCAATATTTGTGCCTTTATAGTAAAGTACATCTCTACTTTTAAATCAATTATCTCTTCCCCTTGTCTTTTAATTTTACAAAGTACAATAATGTCCCATTTAATATAAGACAGTTCTTCTAATTCTTGCAATCCTCCTTCACTTGAAAATGATCTGAAGTTGTAAGTTCCTAAATAAAAAGTCATCATCAGATGGCAGCCTGGGCCCACAATCAGAGTTTTTCCAGCATTTTCTGCCCTTGGCCACCAACTACTGCCTTGAGATTTGTTTTTGTCTGTCATGATTGTATATATCTATTGGAAAAAAATATTTATCATTTACACATACATTCATTCTGTTTTATCAGAAAATGAGAAGAATAAACTATGGTGTTTCTTGATCACAAATTCAGAGGTAAAACTTTTGTTAAATAATTTAAAATATAATATTATCAAGTGTTAATAGCAAAATGTATAGCTAAATCTTAACAAGTCTGTTATGGTTATCCAACCATGAGTCTAGCCACTAATAATCTTCCAAATGTCTACAACTGAAATATACTGGAATTATTGTCAACAATGATAAGAGGAGCAGCAGTGTTAAAGGTCAGTCTTCTTGAAAATTCATCATGCTTACAGTCTATATTTTAACCTTGGATAAAATGCTTTATTTTCATAACTTTAACACATATAGTAGTGTTATGTGTGTACAAAATAAAATATTGTAATTAACCTTGGATAAAATGCTTTACTTTCATAACTTTAAAACATATTGTAGTGTTACGTATGTGTGGACTTAAATATTATATTTAACTTTGTATAAAATGTTTTACTTTCATGAACTCTAATGCACATAGTAGTGCTACATATGTGCAGAATGAAATACTACATTTAACTTTGGATAAAGTTTTGCTCTCATGACTTTAACACAAAGTAGTGTTGTATATATGCAGAATAAAATACTGTTTAATATTTTGCATGCCAGTGTCTAAATGACAAAGAATTAATTATAATCCCACTTTGACCTTATATTAGAAAAAGTTAGTTATTTATTATTAAAATTACACTCTAGCATTGGATAACAGATAACCGGGAAATTATTTTGGCTCTTATAGCACTTATGGAATAATTATTTTCTTGAGCAGCCATTGTTAATATTTGACACTAATAGATCAAAAGTAGTAAAATATTTTAATTTTAGAATCACACCGAAAATAAAGCAATACAATTCCATTAACTTTTGAGGATAATTTGATTAAAATTATACATATTCTACTTCTTAAAATATCTTGGATACACAAAGACCTGCTTAAATCAACTAATTTATAAATATTCCTTATAAATTGGGGATGAAGAAGCATACAATCAACTTTTAAAATTCTATGTTATAATTAAACAAACATATTTAATTTATGTTTATCATTAAGTTTAAGAAATATACTGTTAATTGATTAGTTAATAGCCAATATATTTAAATAATATGTATTTGAACCTAGTGTAATAATTTAATGAACATGTATTTTAGGATTTATTTGTATTTTATATTCTCTTATAAGAATGTTGACCTCACTGTATATATAATCTTTTGTGTATTAAATAATTACTTGTTCACTTAGATATAGGGATTAAAGAAAGACAATTTAGGAAACAGTGCTTGTGTAAAGATTTAATGGTTAATCCAACATCTCTTAATGCATCATCACCACATGGCCTAATCCTGTATGTCTTTCCAGGGTTTTGTGCTTATACTAATAATATCAGGTATTATATTTTTATACCATCTGGTCCATAGTCAGTCATTATCTTAGTTATTTTTTGTAATAAAGTTTTATTACATTTCTTGCCTGAATTCATGTTTGTAAGACTGCACATGACTTCTAAATGAGCTGATAGATTAATGAGGGTAATTTATTTCTATTTATTAGGGAAGTAAATGTTAATACTATTTTAATGTTATATGGATTTTTCTGTGCTGGTTGTCTAATCCTCACAATAATTGTTTGCCATTTATCATATTCTTCATATTATTCTGTACTGGTGGTTAATCTGCAGAATAATCATTCCCATTATGTTTTTTTATATCCTTTAAGTTTGTTTCAGCACTGGTGATTAATTCGCTGAACATTCTGCAATTATGCTATTTGCTCTGTTTATGATTAGAATCCTGCAGCATACTTATTGCTTTATTATTCCTTTTGTGGATGAATACATCCACAGGTATATTATTACTCTTGGTTATATAAATGTATGTTTGAGCAGAGTCTCCATATATTATGATGCTTATATTGTTCCACTCATTCTTATGTTTATTATACATGTTCAGTTATCAGCCATAAAAGGGCATTCAAGTGAATTATTGTCATAATTTAATACATGTCAATTATATGATATTCGAGCTGAGTTGAAATCCAAATTCTTCTTTTGATTTATTATCTCATTATGATTAATTTTCATAGATTTATTAATACCAATTGTTGTTGTTGTTGTTGTTATTATTATTATTATTATTATTATTATTATTATTATTATTATTATTATTATTATTATTATTATTATTATTATTATTATTATTATTATTATTATTATTATTATTATTATTATTATTATTATTATTATTATTATTATTATTATTGTTGTTGTTGTTGTTGTTGTTGTTGTTGTAATTTTGAAGTATAGGTGCATTTGTTCTGGTTTTGATGTTTTGGAGGTGCCATTGACTTGATATTTAAATCTATCCTTGTCCCTATAGGGTTTAAATTAAACCCATTGGTAATAAAATCTTAGATTCTATTATTTATTTAATTAATGTACGTTATTCATGTAGAAACAATTACATGTGATGTTATTTGATGTAATTTATTTTTGTTTATTTAATTTTATGAATATTGTGTCAACCAATTATTATTGTAATGTTTATTGAATCATAAATAAATATTCATTTTATAATTTAATTTATCTGTGCCATTGCTATTTGTCACACATAAAGTCAGAAATCCAGTGTAGTAAACAGAGAATAAATATTAGAACATATATTGTCCCTGATGATGTATACAAGATGTACTGAAATATTCAGAAAATATTCTAATACTTTGTTATTGGACAATTCATAATGTTCAAGACATAATAAAATCCCATTTATCTTCTACATCACCTCCACTTTGCTTGTTAAGTCTGGAACAATCCAGAATCTGTTATTTATATTGAAATGAATAAATAAACCTACTAGCCAATATAACAAGTAAACCTATTTTATAAAACCAGAACTGATGCTTTTCTTATTATAATAAAAGGTCTCATTGTTATGATTTGATTTGATATTTTAGTTAATGAAAAAAGAACTTAAAGTTCATGCTGCTTACTCTGTACTCCAAGGCATATAGATATATAACATTTCTGTATTTAAAACCTAAGTGTATCTGAGCTACAGCCAGTCATATTATGAAGCTGATATCTTGTCAAATGGCTCATATTTACTCTATAATATATAAGCAGTTTTAGATATTATACCATCTGGTCTATACTCAGCCATGGAATCTCAAGTAAATAAAATCATAAGTTAAAATTATGGGTGTAGTTTTTAAGATATAGTCATTGAAGTGAATAGGTATAAATCATAAATTAAGATTTGGAAGTGTAGTTTTGAAATCCACTCTTTAAGGAGAATAGTTAATTAAAAGAGTCCTATGATTTATCTTAGGTAATTTACATACTTTCATGTAATACTGCAATAGATCTTCATGGTGTACCCTGGCTGTGATCAGATTATGTAGTAACAGCTTTGTATTGTATCATTTAATTTTAGCCTGTTACAGTCTGAGATAGAACTTTTTGGTCACATGTGAGCCGATTTACTGATGACTAACATTTCAATTCAATATATATATATATATATATATATATATATATATATATATATATATATATATATATATATATATATATATCATACCATCTTGGTCTAGATTTACATCTGGAATTATTATATTCCTAAAGAAAGTTCTGTCTGCTTACTTTATTTTTCAGTTGTTTTAAAAATATCAAAAGATTACAATATTAATAAATAGTTATTGATAATTAATCATGATATGAGATAACATTCATCAATTTTAAATTTTAATTTTCTTAACAGACAGTATATCAAATTGTATATCATAATAAAATTAAAGTTTCATTATTAGAAAAGTTTAGTAGATTGAAATGCTTAACCATAAATTCATATTGATGATTTTATTTTTAATTAGTGCATATATTTAACAAATAATACCTGAATTGAAATATACATAATAGTCAATTATTATTTAGAATGTACTATACATTTAAAATAATATAAAATCATATGCATTTAAAAACATTATTATTTTTAATATATAATTATTTCAATAGATATGAAAAATATAAAATATTTTATACTAAATAAATAAATATGCAATGTATGTTCATATTTTGTTTAAATTATGACTTTAAAATGTATTTTTTTATTTGCAGATTTAGTTTATTGTTATTTTTAGAGCATTTATTTATATAACATCAAGAAACATTTCATTACATGAACACTGCTGCATTTCAATTACTTTTTATCCAGACACATTTAACTCTTTATGGAAGAAATAATAGCAATGGATTGTATTTGAATGAAATCATAAAAGCAATATCTATGATAATGACTTAATTGTTTCATTATTAGGAAAAAATTATAAAAAAGTTTCTGAGTTTAGATTGAGACTTTCTCTTAACCTGTCTTTCAATAAGCAAAGTCAGTGCATAATATATAGTATTAAAAATTGTATTTTACTATAAAAATAAAAGGCAAGACAAAGAAAAGACATTTTCTCCAAAAGTCTTCTGTCTTTTGAGAGATTTATTAACATCCTGGCATAAAATTATATCAATGTACAATGTATTTCTAATGCCATAGGAGTATAAAAAATTCAATAATACTTTTGTTTTTATAATGTCTATTGGCACTAAAATAACTAAGAATAAAACTTAGAATTCATTATGGATTAAATTTATGATAGTATGGCAATGTTATTATAAAATAACAAAGGATTAAGTAGTACTATTATCTATATAAAAATGGAAATTTTAATGTCTCAATGCTTTACTATTGATTGTTTTGTTTAAAATGTGATATTTAGTTCATAATCTAATATTCTCATCAAAATTATTTCACTCATTTATTAACTTATATATTTTATTACTATGTTTCTTATATGAATACATTTTTATTTTTTTATTAATTAAAATTGAATATCATAATTATTCATAGTTTATTGATCACATTATATTTTAATAATAACTTAAAGAGTTTTTACATATTTTATTTTCATATTAAATTTTCAGCTAGCCAACATATTAAATAAACATTTATGTGACCTAATCTTTTTAAGCTTGTAAATAAAAAGCGACTCTGACAAGCTTTATTGATAACTTTTAGGTAAATGCTGGCTTTGGGTTTGTACTTTTAGATCTAGTGTCTAAAACTACCTTAGAGCCTCACTGAAGAGTGTCAAAGTATAAAACTATTGGTGTGAGGTTAGGGTGTGGTTTCTAGATAGAGATTTTAAAATGTTTTCTTTTGCTGGCATTTATCAATAAAGCTTATTAGAGCAATTAGCACAGCTGAACATTTATGTATTTTAATAATTTATGATATTATTTTAGTATTTTCTCATTTATATTTTATTGATTACAATGAATAAATATTAAAAGATAAGCAAATGTCTTATTAAACACTAATTGGTTAAGTGCATATATTTATTATCATTAAAACTAATATAAATTGGTGCTCAATGCTATTTGTGCTTTTATAATTTATATTTATCTAATCATTAGTTTATAGATATTTCATTCTAATACAATTTGTCAAATCAACTGAGGTTTAAAAAAGTATTTATTTCATTCTATATATCTTTATATCATTATAAAAAAAATTGTCAATAGATAATCATTTTAATAGCATTTTACCATTACAGATTTTTGGTGTCCAATGTTATTGGTTATTTGATGAGTTAATTTTTCATGTATTATCATACTGTTATATATCAAAATCATGTTAACACTTGGACAATCCCTATATCTATAACAATCAACAATTTCAAACTGTTGTCAAAGCAACTTCCTTTTACAATAAAGGTAGTATATATATATATATATATATATACTACCTTTATTGTATATATATATAGAGAATATGTGAGATGTTATATATATATATATATAACATCTCACATATTCTCTAGCAGTGTTACTTATATCCCAAGGGCTATGCATTAAGCAAAAACAATGTTTAATCTCCTTTCTACTTCTGTTAAGACTTTTAGTAGATAGAAAGTCAGAACAATGTAAATAACAGTTCTAAATGATCGATTTTCTAATTTACATTTATAAAGAAAAACTAATAAATAATGATTTTAATAATTTTGAATAATCTTTTGAAATGCCTATGTAAGAAATTAAGATATGCATAAAGCTATATTAAAAAATAAATATAAAGAAATATGGTATCATTTGTCATTAAATTACTATCACTGCTACTTTCATATGAGATGTTCAGAATGAAACAGCCAGAAAAAGTTTTTTTTTTCTAATGCTAATAAGATATTAAGTAGATAGAAATTTAAATTAATGTAAATATCAGATGAAAACTTCAATGTGGTAAGTTGTCGATTTAAAATATAAATTTGGTAATTTAAAATTGTTGAAACATCTCATTTATTTGAATGCATATCTGTTTTTTTACATTGTTCTGAATTTTTGTCAGATATATAAAAAATATATATAAAATTTTTGTAGTGATTGGAAAGGCATTCTTCTTTTTCTATTTATTTAATGTCAAAGTTTTTAATATCCAGTTACTGTGCTGGGACATTTAACCTTAAGTAATATTAAATTATTTATATATATTTTCAATATAACTTTATATTTAATTTGTTATATAATTAGTTAAACATATTTTCAAGGTTATTAAAAGAATATTAATTAATAATATCTTGTAAACATAATACAAAAAAATTGTTCATTTAGAGCCTTTTATAATATCTTGATCCATTTAGCTTCATGCATAAATATTTAGTGTATTATTCTAAATTTCTGCCTGCTTAATAGTAGGAAAGAGGTGTACCTTTTTTTAACCGTTTGATTCAAAGATTTAAGACACAGCTAATGTTGCTGGAAGTTTTAACGATAGTTGATGTTATATTTTTCTATAATTACATTCAGCATAGCATAGTTTTATGCATATTCTAATTCCATAAACATATGTATATAATGATAAACAATGGATGTTATTAGAGAATACTAAACACCATCTTTCACAATTTAAGGTATTATTGTTTGGATTTCAATCAATGTAAACTTACAGATGTGTACACACAAGTACATACACATACATAAATATATTTAAATCGGTTACAGTTATTTTGTTAGACAATTTTTAAAAGCTATCAAAATCTTTTCATTGTAGCCTGTAGACAAATATACATGGTGTATTAATTGAGCATTTGTTTGGAAAACTCAACACAGTGAAAATTTTAATGCTTAAAATAATTTTGTAAAAGATTCAAGTATTGATTTTTAATGAAAATATTGCCAATTCAGTTAATTCTAAATAAATTTAAAACAGTTGTATTTGAAAGAATATATATATATATACACGCATAAAAGTTTAAAATGATCGGTATTTTTTACCTTTTTTAACCCCAATCTAAATTTATTTTTAAATGTTTAAAATTAAACTCATTTCCACACTCATTAATTTAGTTTTATTTCATAAAAAACTCAGATTTCAAAAATATTATAGTTGAATCTAAATTTAGATCAAGAAAAATAATACTATAGTAGTGACCAAATAAATAAAATATTTTATCTAAAACCCACCTGTATTTTAATTAATAAGTAAACATTTATAATCTCTGCTCACTTTTTGTACTATTTTTAATTACACAAAATAAAACTGAATAAATTTGATCCTGGTAATATTTTTATCACAAAACATCAAAAGGTTAAATGTTGATATTTCTAATTGTGATTAATCTAAATAGCTATTCAGTTGTGAAAAATAAAAGATAATATATAACGTTGTTTTCATTGAATCCAATCAAATTATATATTCTCCTTTTCATTTTAAAAAACTGTATTCCTTCTCATCAAACATATATACATCCAATGCTTCAAACACTTTTTTCTGTAGTCATTTTCAAGGATCTATAAAATTACATATTTATATCATTATTATTACAAATAAAATTAATATATAAAAATGTATATACTTTATCATAAAAAACAAAAAAAAAAACATTTCCTTTCTATCTATCCATATATCTTTTTTACATATATATTACATTATATAATCCACATTTTACTTACTTCTTTTTTCCTCTCCAAACTTTTTCCTTTTTTTACATACACATTTCTTTATATATATATATGAAAAAATTGCAATATTATTATTTATTTTTTATCCTCTTAACCAATTACTTTAAAACAATAATATTATTAAACTGATTCCAAGTGTTTTAACAACTCAAATACATTAATCAGTTGATTCCATGCCATTTAATTTATTTAGGCATTGTTGATAATTTATTTTAGTATTATCTAATGATTGGAGAATTAAATTTTTTATCAACTTAATTTATATATTGATTGGACTTTTCACTGAGTTTACATATCTGAAACAAAATTAATCTAAAAAGTTAGTAAACCTATTATGTATTTTGAAAAGTATTTTAATATTCTGGATCTGAAACGATTTATAAAAACTTTTAGTTTTGGAGCACTTGTTCAACAATAAAAAAGCAGCTGGATATATGTCTGCTATGTATGCTTATAAAAATGAGTAACTTATCAATTTTGCATTAGAATTGCACAATTGCAAGGTTTTTAAATCTAAATATACAATCAATATAGTTGTATAAAATTTTATGAAGAATATTGCAGTCAAGTTCATTTAAATGTAATGCATATATTACATTTTTCATTCTTTTTTTATAATCATTTGAATAATATAGTAGGGAAAAAAAGAAAATAATTTTCAAATTTGAAATTTATCTATAGACATAATTATGTATAAAATAGTTTTATAACATACTTTTAGAGATGTCAAAAAAGTTAAAACACAAATAAGTATAACAGTTGGATCATTGATCATCATCTTTGTTTTCTTCAAGGTTTAGACAAACTTAACAAAATTGCCTAATTATTACAAAAAAGAATTATGACGTTTACATTTTGTACGCTCTCTTGACTATTTTTGGTCATATTTTTTTCATTTTGTGCTCATTTTTTTGAAATTTCTTAGCTTAATCTATATATAAAATTTTAATTCCAAAAAAAAAACTGCATTTGTCAGTGTTTTTGCAAAAAAATCACATTTTTTTTTGTCATATATGGTCAGCTGATTGTTCATTCTCTTTTACTTTATATGGTGCTTCAAAGCACCACTGTCAATGTCAGCTATTGTTAACCAAGAGTTTCTTACTGTCAAAGTCAGAAATTTCATGCAAAATGTTTTGCTTTTGTAATAGATTTTGAATGTAAATATATATATATATATATATATATATATATATATATATATATATATATATATATATATCCACAGATGGCGTCCTACCAAAAACACCTATCAAGCATATTTTCATTTACATAAACGTCAGAGTAGTTAGTATTCACTATCTCTAACTATAATTCCACTTTCAGATCATGATTTCAAGCTATTTGCTATCGTCAGTGAAAGACAGGAATAAAGAAACTAGATCTAAATACAAACTCTGAGCGTTTATGAAACAATTTCTATTCAGCTTGCAAGCATGAATTTTTTAGACACGTAATGTCTTCAAACTCAGCATAGCAAACCAGATAGCTATATGGGTCTGATCTCAGTTCAGCATCACCACATAGTAGAAGCCTCTGCAATCTATATCATTGCAAGAAAGACCTCAAAGGTACATTTATGATAAACAAAAATGCAAGTTAAAAAACTTGCTAACGCTTGTATTTATGTCCACAGATGGCGTCCTACCAAAAACACCTATCAAGCGTATTTTCATTTATATAAACGTCAGAGTAGTTAGTATTCACTATCTCTAACTATAATTCCACTTTCAGATCATGATTTCAAGCTATTTGCTATCGTCAGTGAAAGACAGGAATAAAGAAACTAGATCTATGTAAATGAAAATACGCTTGATAGGTGTTTTTGGTAGGACGCCATCTGTGGACATAAATACAAGCATTAGCAAGTTTTTTAACTTGCATTTTTGTTTATCATAAATGTACCTTTGAGGTCTTTCTTGCAATGATATAGATTGCAGAGGCTTCTACTATGTGGTGATGCTGAACTGAGATCAGACCCATATAGCTATCTGGTTTGCTATGCTGAGTTTGAAGACATTGCGTGTCTAAAAATTCACGCTTGCAAGCTGAATAGAAATTGTTTCATAAACGCTCAGAGTTTGTATTTAGATCTAGTTTCTTTATTCCTGTCTTTCACTTGACGATAGCAAATAGCTTGAAATCATGATCTGAAAGTGGAATTATAGTTAGAGATAGTGAATACTAACTACTCTGACGTTTATGTAAACGAAAATACGCTTGATAGGTGTTTTTGGTGGGACGCCATCTGTGGACATAAATACAAGCGTTAGCAAGTTTTTTAACTTGCATTTTTGTTTATCATAAATGTACCTTTGAGGTCTTTCTTGCAATGATATAGATTGCAGAGGCTTCTACTATGTGGTGATGCTGAACTGAGATCAGACCCATATAGCTATCTGGTTTGCTATGCTGAGTTTGAAGACATTATGTGTCTAAAAAATTCACGCTTGCAAGCTGAATAGAAATTGTTTCATAAACGCTCAGAGTTTGTATTTAGATCTAGTTTCTTTATTCCTGTCTTTCACTGACGATAGAAAATAGCTTGAAATCATGATCTGAAAGTGGAATTATAGTTAGAGATAGTGAATACTAACTACTCTGACGTTTATGTAAATGAAAATACGCTTGATAGGTGTTTTTGGTAGGACGCCATCTGTGGACATAAATACAAGCGTTAGCAAGTTTTTTAACTTGCATTTTTGTTTATCATATATATATATATATATATATATATATTCCATAATTTTTTATATCCATAATTATTTTTTTACAATACTGCATCTTAATATAAAATTTGATTCAAAATTTATTAAATTTTAGAAGAAAAATAATCAAGATAAGTGAATAATGCTCAACTGCTATTTGCATATCAATGACATTTGGTGATAACTAGCAAAACACAACATTTTTATAAACATTTATGTATTTATAATTATTTTTTTACTATATTTATTAATAATGTGGCTATATTTAGATTTCTATTTAAAATATTTAATTTTAGTTGAAGAAAAGACAATAGAAATTAATAATTAGCATTCATAACTTCTAAGACATGAGAAACAATGGCAATTCCATGTTGTAATTGGTTGAAAAGTATTTTTTTTGTTTTACTGCAAGCTATTTTTCTTATGTTTTTCTTATATTTTTCTTCAGTTATTAATTTTATTTTAAATTGTTCATTATATTTAAACAAATTGAATGTAAAATAATGCAATTTTTAGAAGGTAATTTGAAACAATTCTGATTATTTTACATATAATATTATGAATAGAAACATACTAGAACCATATTTGACAAATAAAAATACTAAAAATTGTAATCAATCTGATGAATAAGAAAATACACTGAGACTTCTTAATATACAGAGTCACAAATCTCTCAGCCACTATAACCAGAGAAACCTGTTAGCCACTTTACTTGATTCCACATTTCAACCTGATGGCACCCTTTATTGATCATACATGTTTCATATTTGTCAATTTTGTGCCACCATAATATTTTTCCTGTCCTGCTTTATACTTATCAAACTAGTTGACATACTGAAAAAATAAGTATTCCAAATGAATCAGTGTAATATAATTAGTTATATATTAATTTTCAAGAAATTCTATTGAAAATCAAAAGTTAATAAACAAACAAACAAAACAATTTTCCAAAATCAATAAAATATTTAACAATCATGTATTACATGAAATTTAAAAAAAGTTATAATTTGATTTTATTGGAAAAGCATAAAAATAAATTTTATTTTTATTGTGCAAATTTAGATAAAAACATTTTTAATATTATAAATATATTTCTTATCTTGCAGTTTCTTAAGATTGAAATATATGATGTATAACTAATTATTGGAATTCTGAAATAATACTTACAAAAAAGATTTTTCCATAAAAGATGATAAAGAAATTTATAAATGCATGTACAATGGTAGTCATTAAACATAGGCAAGAATTCAAAAGGGGATCAAAGGCATTTGACCCTTTTTCTATTTTTGTTAGCAAGGCATTGTTATTTAAATACTAACTGCATATTTCTATGGAAAATACATTTGATGTTATCAACTGAAAATTTAGTTTGCAAGTAAGTACATTTTATTCTACATTATCATTTTCTGCTGTCCTTTTTTGTTTTGTAATTTCACATAACATTGTTATAGGGATTCTAAAATAGGTTATTTAATGATGCTTTCATATAATTTTTGGCATATTCATACACACATTTAAAATTAGTGTTTTAGATATTTCAGAAATTGATAAAATTTAAATCATTTAATGTTTATAACATAAATATAATAAGTCCAAAATAAATAAAAATAAACTCTTTCACCTTAGATTCTTTATTAAAAGTGGTCAAAATACTTTTAAAAAATAATTATAACATACACCAAATCTTTTAAAATTTTGTTCTTTATTTTTTTTGCCACCAAAATGAAATATATATTAAAATAGATTTCCAACATTTCGACTATTTCTTTATTTTTTTCTATAGTCTTTTTCAAGGAACTAAAAATATATAAAAAGGAGAAAAAAAAAATTCATAAAAATTTTTAAAACAAACAAAAATAAAAATCCTGTCACATATACATACTATTTTGGAAAATATATTCTTTACTTACTATGATTTCTTTTCCCAACAGCTTCCAACTTTACATTTTGCCTAAATGAACATTTTATTGTTACAAAATAAAGATAATAAAAAACTATATTTT
The DNA here is from genome assembly GCA_028023455.1 of Epiperipatus broadwayi. Taxonomy (NCBI): domain Eukaryota; kingdom Metazoa; phylum Onychophora; class Udeonychophora; order Euonychophora; family Peripatidae; genus Epiperipatus; species Epiperipatus broadwayi. The sequence continues at coordinate 37,570 of JAQFVV010008195.1, forward strand.
GTAACAATAAAATGTTCATTTAGGCAAAATGTAAAGTTGGAAGCTGTTGGGAAAAGAAATCATAGTAAGTAAAGAATATATTTTCCAAAATAGTATGTATATGTGACAGGATTTTTATTTTTGTTTGTTTTAAAAATTTTATGATTTTTTTTCTTTCTCCTTTTTATATATTTTAGTTCCTTGAAAAAAACTATAGAAAAAAATAAAGAAATAGTCGAGGCGTTGGAAATCTATTTTTAATATATATTTCATTTTGGTGGCAAAAAAATAAAAAAACAAGTTTTTAAAAGATTTGCTGTATGTTATAATTATTTTTTAAAATATAATAAGGTTTCTGTATTTATGTTTTTTACTTAATAATCCTACCTAAAATCACACATATGGCTATTATCATTCTACTTTTATTAATTAAATTCTAAATTATAACAAGCTTTTCTTTTTCAAATATTTATTTATATTTTGAAATGTTTTTTTTTTTAAAATAAACATTGCAAAAAAATATATAAACCATTTAATTACATGAACAAAAACAAATAATTAATTAATGAAAATGTTGCATCTTGTACAGCATAACATATATGAATGTAAACATTTTTCAATATTTAGGTTTAAGGATAGGCATATCATTATATATATATATATATATATATATTCTTATTCAATATCTGTATTTCTTTGAAGATATATGCGTAATCTTGTAATTAAATATTAATAAATGCAATAATATATATATATATATATA
>JAQFVV010008196.1:0-38275 GCA_028023455.1 Epiperipatus broadwayi
GCTGCCAAAAGCGGAAAATTATTTCATTGTTTTAATATTTTTTGTTACTTTTAACACTATTTTATTTAATAATTATTTCATTGTTTTAATTTTTTCAGTGTTATTATTTTTAACACTATTTTTAATAATAATTAAACCAAAGTAATTTTATTTGTCACAAATTTTATTTTAACTGAATTTTATGTATATGAAAAATAAATTATTCAATTTATGCTTTGATTTAAATATGGTGAATTAAAATACACTTGTTTACATGAAAGTGTATAAGTTAGTATCAAAAACAGGTTTATTTAACTATGTTTACAATAAAGAAAAAAATTATAAAATAACATTAAATTTGGCAATACATTTATAAACCATTAAATTACTTAATGTCCAATATTAATAAGATTCCATGTGGAATTTGCTATTAGGTGAGGAGCTAACTTCAAATCTCTTTCTTTGATATCTTTTAATTTTTGTAAAAAAATTAATGTTGGATCAGGTATAACAGACTTGAAGATTATGAAGCATCTGACAAACCATAGACAGAAAGTGATGAAAGTTGCACTTCTTATAATTGCAAAATCCCCATAATCAAAACCTTTAATGAGTGTGTTGATAATTGGATGTTTTGGTGTATAAATTTTATTAATCAATATTCTACAGCCCTGAAGAGAGAAACAATTGTTGAAAATGTGAAATATGGTATCATCCTCCCTATGGCAGAGTGAGCAAACAGGGTCCAAAGATGAAAAACCTCTATACATCACAAGAAAGTGGCTTGTTGGAAGGGCATTGAGATTTAGCTTTAGAAGAAAGTCCAAATATTTTGGTTCTAGATTACATCTTTTGTATTTCTTTATAATGGCAAAGTTTGTACAGGTGAGAATGCTATGATCTGGGATAATTGTTGAAAAAAAAAAAAAGAAGATAGGCATCCCAATAACAAAGTTTCGTTGGTTTTAATTAAGTTAAAGGTGTGAGAATTTTTGAAATGTCAATTAAGACTTGTGTCAGCCAACCATCATTAATTGGAGGTGGAGTATCTGTAGGATGAATAGATAGAAAAGGTGAGTCATCAGGAAAAATCCCATTAAGTCTTGTAATGAGGTTATTTGATTTCTGTAGACAAAGAACATGAAGTGAATGCAGTGACAAGCCATTAAGTCTTGTTGGTCTCTGCACTCTTCTTAAGCTAATAGCAACAGTTTTACCCTTCCACATTAATCTAGAGCAAAGAGAGTTTATATTCTGGATAAATTTTGATGAAAATTTAATGAACGGCATGTAGTAAGCAATTCTGGGAAACAGTAACATGTTGAGTAGGGCTGTTTTTGCAAATAATGATGTATAAACTTTTGAAAGTGAATCAATTATTTTTCTTGCAGAATTCATGATAGTGTCTTGTATTAATTTCCTCATTGCTGCATGAGAGAGACTCATTGGTAAACCCAAAAATTTTTGTGGCATAGCTGTGAAAAAGGATGGAATGGATTTTCCAGATGAAAGTCTCCATACAGCAGATTTTCTAAGGTTAAACGCAAGACCTGACTCTATGGTGAAATTGTCCATAATTTGAATTAGTTTCGGTATGAATTTTCTAGAGGGTAAGAACACTGCCACATCATCCATGTAGGATATGTGCTGAATGGATTTATTGATACCAGGAATATACAATCCAGGAAGATTCATCTCTAAAGATTTAAGGAATGGATTTATATATAGAATGAAGAGTAAGGGACTAAGAGGAGAACCCTGTGGAATCGACTTGGTAGGTGTGAATGAGTTTGAAATTTTTCCATTTAATGAAATTGCAATATGTCTGTTTAATAGAAGGTTAGTAATGATGTTCATTATACCTGTGGGAATGTTCAGACCACTTAGAAGATGTATTAGTTGAGGAATTCTGACTGAGTCAAAAGCAGCTGAAATATCAAGTTGGACAACTATTGGCTTTGACTTTTTATTTTTTCTTGTATAATCTGTAATTAACCTGAATAGGCAGAGTGCCTCAGCTGTGGAACTACCTTTCTTTGCAAATTGAAAACTAGAGATAAAAGGCAGAATGAGATTTTGAATTTTATCTTTGATAATTGCTTCAATCAGTTTAATAATCAATGGAGTCATCGAGATTGGTCTAAGGTTCTCCAGAGGTGATGGGATAATAGCACTCTTAAGAAATGGGACCATTGCAATGGGATAGAGTTGATCAATAGTAAGGGGACCTGAGGCAAGTAGATCAACCATTCTACTCACTATTGGTACTGTGAAGGCTTCAAGATGTTTGAACATGAATTTTGGTATTCCATGTATTCCAGGGTGTATTCTATCAGGCATGGATGAGAGTTTAGCTCTAATATCATCATTACTAATACCATGAATTGTCTCACAAGAATATATAGATGTATCAGGCACCAAATTCTGTGAAACATCTACTAGCTTGCATTTATAATGATTTAAAATTTGTAAAATCATGCTATTACCCGAGAAAATTATATTATTCACTGTGATTGCTGATGGAATTTTAGACTTACTTTGAAAACACAAAGCCCACCTTATATATCCCCTTGAGAAGTTATGAGGTTTAGAGAGGTAAAGCCTTGCCTTTTTAGTAGCCAGATAGTCTATTAGGATTTGGTGTGTCTCTACATATTGTTGCTTCAGGTCAATAATAACCTGTACAGATGCTGGTGTTGGAGGTATATCTTTCAATGTTGTAATTAAGCTATCTGCTTTCTTAAGTAACCCAATTGGTCCTTTATTCTTTCTGGTGTAATGAGAAATCAAAGAACTAAGAATATTTATAAAAGCAAACCAAGATTCAGCTGGTGGAAGAGCTAGGATGTCTATTTTCTTGAAAAAAATATAAGCTTCAGAGATAATTGCCTCTGGTGTAGCAGATTTTAGCAAAATTCTTATTGTAGATTTAAGGTGTACATAGGTTTGATTGGGTAAGTCTAATGTCAGATCAAGCATAATAGCATGATGATCAGAGAAAGGTAATGGTTGTAAAGATGGATTGATGAAGAAGTGCAGTTCCGGAGAGTAATATAATAGGTCTATAAGAGAAGAAAATTTCTTTGTATAAAATGAACATGCATCATGTGGGAAAAAACTCTGTGCACACATGAAATGAGAATTTAGAAGGTGTAAAAATTTTGAATTGAAACAGTCATAAGTAGAGTTGAAGTCTCCAAGAAGAATTGTAGGAAAAGGATTTGAGATAAGTCCTAAATTAATGAGATGTATTTGATTATGAATGAGCCCAATATCTTTGTTTAAGTAGAGAAAAACTACATTGAATTTGAAAGAGTTTATACAAATGGTTATAAAGATTAAATTAGAGTTTAAAAAGCTAATTCTGAAATTTTGTATCAGAGATTGGAAAGGAATAAGAAGAGCAACCCCAGCTGATGGGCTATTAGATGCAGAATAATGAAAGTAGCCTAATCTGTGCAATTTGTCAATTATCTTTTGATTTGAATTAATATGTAATTTTGTCTCTCCCAAACAAACTAAATGAGGCAAAAACTTCTTTGTCCAGTGAGCAAGAGCATCAACTCTTTTATCAGAGTTAAGCCCACGGACATTTAAGCCAGATATTTTTAATTTCATTCAATATATATAAAGAAAAAAAAATAAAATAAAAAAATTTAAAGAATTAGCTTGAGTCTAGATATTGTGTATATTTAAAAAAAAAAATCATTTAGAGTATGAGTGACGATTCTTCAATCTTATCATGTTTTTTTATCAAGGTTATCTGTAATATTAATATTATTAAAAAAGTGTATAAGTTTAAAGCATTTTAATATGCTACTACAAATTATTAAGTTTTACAATGCATTTCATCTTTTAAATTTAGTTAAAGTGTTTTTATTTTAAAAAAAGAATAAATATCTCCTATACTGTATACACCAATGTCTAACTGTTACAGAACTTTGACAAATGCAATCAGTAATTTTAATTACGTAAACAAAACTTGTAACTAAGCTTTACAAAAAGGTTTATGTGTATGATTTGGCTAACATCATTATTTGAATTTTCATGAGAAAAAATATAAAAGTATTAACCAGATAGATGTTTTGGGAATACTACTAAACTTTTTGTTTTTAACAAGTTTTATTGTTAATCTGTAGAAGATAAAAAAACAATTTAACCAAAAAGAAAAAAGATTGTTGCATGCTTTAAGTCCAATACTTATTAACCTCTGATGTTTATTAAAAAAATCATCATGAAATAAATAACAGTTCCTTTTTATATTAGATAAAATATATTTTACAGTCAGAATCACACCATTATTATTTTCTTTTCATTTATATAAAGCCCATTTAATTTTTGTTATAAGTTAAAAAATTAAATGAAGTACAGTTTGTCAACATTTTTTTAAATTACTCAAGCTGAATATGTATTCTCGATAACGAAATTTTGAATTCATTTTAATCACTGCACAAATATTTTTTATATAGGGTAAACTTTTAAAATATATCAAATGTCTTCAAGAAATTTACCTATTCTTGTATTATTCTATCATCAAATATGGAAGTAAACACCATCCATTATATTGATTATATACATATAATTTATAAATAAATAATATAAAATGTCATTATATTGGAATTTTATATTTCAAAAATAAACACCCTCTCTTATAATAAGCTTTTGATTGTTTTTATAATGTGTACTAGAGGAAATTCTAAATTGTAACTATCACCAAAGTGTTACTAAACGCGATTATTATAGGAAAAATTTACTCACTATGTATGTCATGTGTGCTAATTCATCAAATTGTATTATGCCCTAAAAGGGGGTGACTGCAGTAAAAATTGATTTTAACATAAAATAATAGCGATCATATAGTCAAGCATTGTTAGTCAAGGGGTCAGCGCAACCGCCTTGCAAGCAAGCAGTTGTTTGCAGATGGTTGTTGCAGGTTCGCATCCCGGCCGACGCTATGACATATGGAGAAAAAAATAGTGACTATGTCGATAAATTAAGAAATGTTTGATCACTAAAGTAAAAGGATAAACATAGAAATTTAATTTAATTGTCTAAATATTTTAAATATTCTTGAGTTGGAAAATGTCTTGACTTAACACTCTCAACCATTTCTTAAATCTTGCACAGTATTTTGATAATAAACACTTTTATTTATATCCTTCCACATAAAAGTAGTGTATTTTATATATATATATATATATGTGTGTGTGTGTGTGCATATTATGTATGACCTACAAAATGCTTAATGAATTAATCAACCATGAATTATTATTAAATCCAGTCTTATACAAAAAAGATTATCTTATATTTTCAAACGTGTTCAACATATTTTGAATCATCTGGCTTTTTGCTTTATTTTTAGAACATTTGGATATATTGGGTACGTTAAAACCTTTTATTGAGAATGCTTACACATTAATTTATGATTTATAATGTAATGTCAGCAAAGTGTTATAATTTAGATCACGTTATATTACTTTAATAGAAATTAGTAACAAACCCATAATGTTCACATATACTTTACATCAGTAAATGAAACTGTATTTTGAGGGGTATTTTTAACTGTATCAATTCCCAAATCATGTTTTATGCAGGAGTTGATGAATAAATCAAAATATGGATACTCTAATCTCTTTTTATTCAATGTTTACATAAAAACTAAGTTTTCTCTAAAATTATTGTGAAAACAGGCAAAACTCACTATATATATTGCCACACACAGCAAGCTAGAGTAATCAATGGATGCCAGAAGGCTTGTGTATAAAATCCCCATCTAGTGCCTACTCATACAATATCCCCAGACTAGTTTCTGGCTTATGGCCTTCATCAGTGAGCCAATTATTATTTTTTTAAAAAAAATCAAAGCTTGTAAATAAAAAAATAAAGAGCTCTGCTAATTTTCTCTAATAAGCTTTATTGATAAATGCCAGCTAAGCAAAGCATTTAAAAATCTCTAGCTTGAAAACCACTCCTTAGCCTCAGACCAATGGTTTTATGATTTGGCATTCTTCAGTGAGGTGCTAGGATAGCTTCAAATTCTAGTTATAAAAATACCAAACCAAAGCCAGCATTTATCTAAATGTTAACTATTAAGTAGAAAATCTGAAATTTTAAATGTTTTCAACCCCAGCTATCTAACTTAAATAACTATATGGGGCTGAGAAATCTTTAGTCAAACCATATATTAATAGCCTTAGCAATATAACATTGCTTAAGACTTTAAAGCAAAGACTATAAATCATCAACAAAAAAATCAGTCACATATCACATGACTCAATTTTTAAGTTTGTAAATAAAAAATAAAGAGCTCTGCTAATTTGCTTTAACAAGCTTTATTGATAAATGCCATCTAAGCAAAGCATTTAAAAATCTTTATCTTGAAAACCACTCCTTAGCTTCAGGCCAATGGTTTCATGCTTTGGCACTCCTCAGTGAGATGCTAGGATAGCTTCAGATGCTAGATCTAAAAATACCAAGCCAAAGCTATTTTTAAATCTAGGGTCTGAAGTTATCCTAGTGCCTCACTGAGGAATGCCAAAGCATGAAACCATTGGTCTGAGGTTAAGGAGTGGTTTTCAAAATAGAGATTTTTAAATGCATTGCTTAGCTGGCATTTATCAATAAATCTTGTTAGAAAAAATTAGCACAGCTCTTTATTTTTTAGTTCTTTTTTTTTAATTAATAATGTACTTCAATACAAATTGTTTTGTAAATAAGTTGTTTCTTAATCATTATATTTAGTATTAATAAAAATGATAGGGTTAAGAAGATGTATGCACTATTCTGAAATATTAAAGATTAACTAATAAGTAGTAAATTTCTTATGTTTTCCATAATAAAAATATAACACTAAGTTTATTGCTTAATATTAAAAAAACTTATGCAATTAATTTCTTTAATTATTATTAGTTCAGTTTCACTAAATATTTTCAGCAATTTCTAAAAATAATTAACAATTTTTTTTTTCAATAAATTTATTAAACGTAAATAAGTATGATATAAAGTGATTTTGTACAGGAAAAAAAAAGGGAAAAATTAATACAAACAAATTTTGTACAAGTGTGAATTTTTGATTATCTTCTGATTATCAGTTCTCAATTAACAGCTCATGTTCTTTAGTTCACTGCATGACTCATTCTTATAGTGAATAACAAATGTAATCCAATAAATTCTTAGTATACTTTTGCCCATGAACTGCCTTTATATAATCATTTCAATGATCACCTGTAATGTCATGTGCACTTCATACGGGAAGGGCACAGTTCTATAATCAGATATGGCTTAGAAACTCAATATTAATCATCTTTATTATCTTTTCAACAATGATTCATTCAAGTCCATATTCATTTTCATCAAGAACCTATAGGCTGTCATTGCACCAGTGTGAAAATGTTCAATTAGACACTACTGATATTCATTTCCAGCCATTTATAGGCTTTGTAATTTTCTGCATCTGTTCATTCATTTATAAGCATCCAAGTAAGTGAGTTTAAAATCATCTATATGATACTATTCAGGGCATGACATTCTCCAACTATTTCAGTATGAAGAAGGTGCCCATTTCATATTGACATTTTATATCTATTACTCTATTAATCATAAGCACTGAAAGCAATAGAGTTGTTGCTACCTATTGATTATTCTTTAATAGATATCAAATTCCATGTGTCCAGGAATGTGCTTTTAGGTATGAGAAGTTCATCCCGTTTCTTGATCTTAACCAGTTTTCTAAAAAAATATTCATCATCTTGAAAGATTAAACCACAGAATACCTTCTTACACCTCGCTGTCCATATTATATAGTTCAAAAAAATAGATAGCCTGATATTGGCAAAAACTCTGGATTTGATACTGTCTTTAATTGAGGTGATCAAATAGTAATCAATCTTAACATTATCATATATAGTTTTTTTAATTCTCCAGAGTCCAGTGCAAGAGTAAACAAGATGTTCAAATGTCTCATCCACCTGACTACACAACGGACATATGGGATCTAACTTGGATATGCCTCTTCTAGCAGATAGGAACCAATTAGTGCTAATGGCCTGCATATTGATTTTTATAACAAAATCTAGATATTTAGGTTCCATGTACCAGAATTTGAAAAGAGAAATAATCTTTTGATTTGTTATATTTAATTTACCCTGGATTTGTATACCGGGTGGATTAATAATGAAGTATCCTTCCCATATCTTGATTTTATTTTTAAAAGTTATCTTTTGTAATAGGAATGTATTTTTTCACTAGATCTAGTGACCTACCTACTACATCCTTAGTACTAGGTGGAGGTCAGTCTGTGGGAATAACTGGTAAAGTAATTTGATCATAATTGAAGACATTTGATAATATGACTAATATATTAAATGATTTCTGATATTGAATAGAAGCGATGGAATGAAATGACATTCCATTAAGTTTCTTGTGTTGCTGCATTTGTTTAATACTAATAGCAGCAATCTTTCCTTTCCAGAACAATCTAGCAGCCAAGGTATTAATCTTCTGGATAAACAATTTAGTAATTTTAATTATTGGCAAGTAGTAATTTATTTTTGTCATTATTTTCATGTTTAATAATCTCACCTTGCCATGCAATGAAAGGTAAACTTCTGACAGACGTTTAGTTAGATTATCTGTAGCTAGTAAAATCTCATTCTGTATCTCCTTTGACATCACAGTATGAGATTTAGAAATAGAAAATCCCAAAAATTTTTGAGGATCAGCTTTGAAGTTTGCATTTACCTTGCTACCAGAGTAGATCTTCCAGACAGCAGATTTTATTGGATTAATCTGAAGACCATAACTGTTTGAAAATTGATCAATTATATTATAGAGTTGAATTAAATATTTTTGAGATGGAAGGAAAATGAGTATGTCATCCATATAGGCAATTACATTCATATGTTTACCTAGTCTAGGAACAAAAATCCCAGGCAATTGGTTTTCTATTGCTTTCAATAAAGGGTTTATATATGATATAAAAAGAAGGGCACTAAGTGGTGACCCCTGTGGGATTGAAACTTCAGGCTTAAATGATTGTGTCAGTTTACCATTCAGAGAAATATGAATTTGCCTATTACTCAACAGATTATCTATTATTTGAATAATAGATTTTGGGATCTGATATTCTTTCAGGATGTCTAAAAGCTTATTAATTCTAATGGTATCAAAAGCAGCATTAATATCTAGCTGCACAGCTATTGGAGATTGTTTTCTATGCAACCTAATATGATGAATGAAAATTTCTGCTTGAGACATAGCTATTATTGGTGATGATCCCTTCTTTGCGTATTGTGAATTGGAAATCTGTTGTAAGATTCTATCCTGTATTTCATCCTTTAAAACTGATTCAATCACTTTAATGAGGAGAGGAGACATAGAAATTGGCCTTATATTTTCAATTGTCTGCCTCTGTTTTAATTTTTTTATGAACGGTACCAAGGCAATAGGATAGAGATTCGGAATAATCCTCTTCTCTTCAGAAAGATAGTCTATCATTTTGTGCATGATTGGAACTATAATATTGCTTAAGTGTGCTAGAATAAATCTGGGTATACCATGTATACCTGGATGGATGTTATCAGACATCATACACAGTTTGGAACAGATTGTGTCTTTTGTAATTTTATGTTTTTCCAAGTTTGCTGTTTCTTTCCATACATTATCATCAAGTCGTTTTTCACTTTGAAGCTTATGCTGAAAGTGCTTTAGGATTTGGATTAGCATTGGCATACCTACTAGCATTTGATCATTACTGCACAGCACAGTTGGAGTAGGTGATTTTTTCTCCGCTCCCAGTGCCCACCATAGGTATCCTCTTGTCCAGCAGTGTTGTTTTGAAAGGTAGACCTTGGTTCTTTTAATTGAAATGTATTCTGCCAAGGCCTTCTGCTTTGCTCTATAGGATTGTTTTAAGTTTATAATTTCTGCAACTGAGAAGGAATTAGATGAGTGTCGTTTCATTAAATTACTTAATGAATCTAAGTCTTTAATAAGAGATAGTGGACCCTTTCTACTTCGAGAGTGATGGGCTATTATTGTTTGTAATATACCAATAAATGCGAACCAAGCCTCTTCAACAGGTTTATTTAATATCTGAATTTTCTGAAAATAAATATATGCTTCAGATATAACTGCTTTAGTAGTGTTAGCTCTTGTTAGCATTCTCATTGTGTTATTTTGAGAGATGGATATATTATTGATAGCATCTAATTGCACTACCAATGCTAAATGATCTGAAAAGACTACATGCTCTAATTGAGGATCAATTAGAAAATGAATATCAGGGGTGTAAAACACCAAGTCTATCAATGATTTATAGTTTCTGGTATAATAGGAAAAGGATCCTTCAGGAAAGTATCCATCGCCACTCATAACACATCTGTTAATTAAATGAATATATTTTTTATTAAAGTGGGAATAGGTAGTGTTAAAATCTCCCATAATAATGGTAGGCCAATTATCATTAGCCATTGACATATTAATTATATTAACTATCTTGATTAAATTATGTGGAGAGTTGTTAGTATAAACATAAATAAGATTAATGACCTGAATTCCATATGTAAGATTAATGGATATAATATTAATATCAATATAAAGAATCTTAAATCTTTCAGGGGGAAATTTAATGTTTATAATAATGCCAACCCCACCAGCAGCTGAGAGACCAGTGGAAAGTTCACAATATCCCAATCTATTAAGTCTCTCTTTAATTCTGTGATCTGATTTTATATGAAATTTTGTTTCACCTATTAGCAATATATGGGGGTTATTTTGGTTGATCCAATGCTCAATGGCATATATTCTCTCCATAGAATTAATTCCATGTATATTAATACCTGCAAATTTATATTTCATTGTTTGAAATGTCTCAATAGCAATTATCTACCGCATTGCAAAACTGTAAAGTCTATTTGTTAGCGCAACAATATGAGTTATTTATGAAAAGTTGCTCATGTATCTGAATCAATATTTTCAGAATTCTTATCAGTACACCTTAAATTATATGAAATTAATCTGATTTGTGTATTTTCTTTTATATCGCTTTGATCTAACATTGAAGAAATGTTAGTAGCTATTTGTAACTCTTGTCCATTTATATCTTCATTAATCTTAGCTTTCTTTTCCATAGTTTTCTTTTTGATAATTGGTACATTATCCTGCTTTAAGGTTTTATTGATTAGAGATTCATTTTTATTACACAGCATTAGCTCATCCTCAGAACTTGATTTATCTATTCTGACTGAATTTTTTCTAAGTTAAAATTCTTAAATTTCATAAATTATAACTATCAAAGGAAGTTATTTTATTTATATAAATAATAATATAAATGCATTTTTTTAATAATCTGCAAAATTTATTCAGTTTTATGTAATACTAATTTTGCACTTTCTATCAGAAAAAATATATATATATATATTAATAATTATAAAATTTTTAAAGAAACTCCTAACAAAAAAAACTTTACAAATAGTCATTTAAATTAAAAATATTGCCATATTTTATTATAAATATCACTTATGTAAATTTGTCATTTAAATTCACTTTGAAACATGTAGTTTTTAAATATAAATAAAAAAGAAAAACTCATTTAAAATGGATTAAATATTAATAAAATTGCTACCATAATATCAAATTTTAAACTTTCAGATAAAATAAAATTTTAATACTTTTATTTTTACAATATTTTTTTTCTTTTAAAATAATTTAAATAAACTATTTATTTTTCAAAATTTTCTGTTTTTTTCTTCTCATGATATACTGGGCCAAAATCAAAAACTTCAGTGGTCTATGCAGCATTATATATATATATGTGTGTGTGTGTGTGTGTCAAATGCATTGTCCGGGAACCGAACCTGGGTCAGCTGCTTGGAAGGCAGCTATGAAACCACTAGGCCACCAATGCTTGACCATCTTCAGCATTGATGAATGATCTGTACAATTCAGATGATGGGTGATGTTACGTGCAATGGTGATATTAATAATGAGATGTGTCAATGCTAATATTAATGACAAACTAATGTATATAAAAAGGATAATACATTTCATGTGAACATATATAAATTAAAGAGCCCCTGTTCATGTTAAATTTTCCAAATAAGTAAATGATTTTACAAACTTTCAAAAATAAATGTTTAGTCACCATACCAATGAAAAGAATAAAACAAATATCTCAACACAAACATAAAATGAAACACTCACATATATCACACAGATATAACTCCAAGTACTTAAATTACAAATTCAAAATTAAATTAAATTTAAATAATAAGAAAAATAAAACTGTTTAATAGGTAAATCTAAATTTTACAACTTACAAATTAAACCACTAAACATCACATGATCACCCATTTCTTGTGCTTGCTCATAACAGTTATTAAAACAGCTAAAACTCTCCATACACTCAGTGCAAGGCAGAGCCAGAGTAATCAATGGATGCTAGAAGCTTGTTCATAAAATCCCTATCTAGAGCCTACTCATCCAATATTCCTAGGCTAGTTTCTTCCTTGTTGCTTTCTCAGTGAGGAGCCTTGGATCTGAGAGCACTGCACCTAGATCTTATGATCTAATGCATTCTTCCAGAAGCCACCTTTTATCTCTACTTAACTACTAAACTATGAAAATAAAATTGAAAACACAATAATATTTTCAATCCAAGCTCGTTAGCTTATATAGTCATATAGGTTTGAACTCAGCTCAGTACCAATACATTTTGGTGTTTTTGGTTTTTTAATAACTATAGCCATCACTCTGCTATTGGGCAAGATTGGTATTAAACCAATAAACATTGCATGATCACCATTTCTTATACTTGCTCATAATTGTTATTAAAATGGGCAAAACTCTCCATACAGTAGTAGTAGTAGTTCTGGAGAGTTGCATTAAATTCTAAGATCTAGTGCAGAGCTCTCAGATCCAAGCCTCCTCACTGAAAAAATCCACAAGCTCAAAAATAGTCTAGGATAATGAATGAGTAGGCATTAGATAGGGATTTTAGGTACAAGCTTTTTGGCATCCATTGATTACTCTTGCTTGCACTGAATGGCACTACTGTATGGAAAGTTTTGTCTGTTTTAATAACAGTTATGAGAAAACATAAGAAATAGTGGTCATGTGATGTTTAGTAGTTTAATCCCAATTCTGTCTAATAGAATAGTGGTGACAATGATTATTAAAGAACCAAAGACACCAAAATATATGGGTCCTGAACTGAGTTCAGATTTATTATAACTATAAGAGCTAATGAGCTTGAATTGAAATTATTATTGCATTAAAATTTTATTCTCATAGTTTTGTAGTTAAGTAGAGATAAAAGGTAGCTGCTGGAGGGTTGCATTAGATTCTAAGATCTAGATGCAGTACTCTTAGGTCCAAGGCTCCTCACAGATGAAAGCCACAAGCTAAAAAATAGTCTGGGTATAATGGATGATTAGGCACTGGATAAGGTTTTATGCACAAACTTTCTGGCATCTATTGATTAATCTGGCTTGCACTGAGTGGCATTACTGTATGGAGAGTTTTACCTGTTATTAACTTACAAATTAGAAAGTTAAGGAAAAAATTCTTAAGCAAACAATAAAAAATATACGATTAAATATTAGTTTTGCATTTTAATTATCTCATTGTTTTTATGTTAATGTAATTGTATAGTGCTGATTTTGTTTTTCAGGACGTATTAAATCCTCACTTTGACATGAAACACATATTGGATTAAAGAATTTATCTTACTGTTGCATTTATACTTGTTTGGAGAATTTTTATAAACAAACTAATTGACAAGAAAATTTAACAATAGTAAATATCATTTAATTTCAATATAATTTTAAATCATAAATTAATTTCTTTTATTAAATATATAAATTTTGTATCATTCAAGTTGTAAAGTTTTAAAAAATAAACCAATATTAACTTTACTGATGTTTCAGTCATAACAAATATCAACAACCAGAAAATCAGTTGAGACTCCAGCAATCAGACTGATGATGACATAATTTGTGACTGAAAAATATAGCCAGAAAAGAATAGATCCTTTTTTTAAATTGAATAATATCTATAAATTAATTCAGTATTATTTTAAATTGTTGACATCAATTTAGTAGGTACTTTACACCATTTTGAGTACTAAGGAGAAATCTTAAACATTTCTGGCACAAGCAATTAATAAAGACTGTCAGATAATACCACCAAAAGTAATAAAAAAGTGTTTTAGGTATTTCGCCCAATCCACATCAAAACAAAATTAATTTTTATCAAAAAAAAAAAAAACCAGGACTTTTATAGAAATAAGTGTAATCACATAAACAAAGCAATTAATCAAGTAACTCTTGAAATGAAATATCAAGGAAATTAGTAATTAGGAAATGACAAAATAAATTAGCATAATCACATGACCTCCAAATAATCCAAAATTAAAATAATTAGCAGTTAGGACATGATCAAGAAAATTAGCACAGTTTTTTTTTTATTTTAAAATTGGGTATATAATTAAAAATGAAAAAAAAATAATTTTAATGTAAATAAAAATTTATATCTGAATGGAAAATAATATCTCTAATATAATAAATTATTAATGATAATTATTGATATATTTGTCTAAAGATGATCATAAATCATTAAGTGCATAAACAAAATACAGTACCTTATAACATATTGTTAAAGATAAATAATTATTAACTAGATATAGAAGAAAAATGCAAGGCTGGCCACCAGAAAAATTTTGGTTCAGGCAAAATACATTTTAATAGCCCTTGGTATTTTTTTCCAATATTTTTATATAAACATCATTAACAATGAACACCACTCGTAAACAAACCTAAGATATATTTATATAATTGGAGATTCTTGTAAATTATTATAGTATTTGTTTTTGCTACATTAATCCTGCTTCTATTGATATATAATTATAATCTATTATTTTCAATCTTTTGATTAATTTAAAAATATATGAATATTTTTTTTCAGATGGTACAGAAAATCGATATATACTTGTCTAAAGTGTTTAATAAAAGCAAATAAAAAAATATTTTAAAAAAATTTGAAAGTTAAAAATTTGAAATTTAAATGTCCATTCTTTTAAATGAAAATTTCAAATTACGTTGTTTTAGATTCAGATCATACTTATGTATGTGTGTACTTCTTTAAAACTTTAATTTTAATAAACCAAAATACTAAATAAATAAAATTATAAAAATCTTTTATTTTAAAATTAAAAATTTGAAATTTAATTATTACCTTTAGTTAATACCAGATATTTTATTTTATATCATCTTTAATAAATATGTAGTTAATCAAGTCAACATAGATATAACTCAAAATTGAATAATTAAACACAAACATGCTAATTTACACTCGTTTAGTTTGAAGTACTTGAAAACTTGTGTGAATATTTTTTGAAAATTGTAATTCATAGATTTAATCATGTTCATATGTGTATACATGAGAACAGGATTGTCGGGGGAGGGGATAAGGTTTTTCCTTATTGACAATTTAGAAAGTTAATTGTGCTAAATTTTTAAACATTTTATATAGCTTTCAATATAAGGAATAATTAAAAATTTACTATAATTGTTGTTTGATGTCATATATATAAATCTTTTTCAAGTATTATCAATCTCCTTCAGGATAAATTCCTTGTCAAAGTGGATTTAGTTTTTCTGATCAATAGCCTTTCTTTTTCATATCACACCAACAACGTTCTCATTTATCTATTCATCTTACATATAGTTTCTGTTTAGCAGTTCCTTGGAATCCAAGTTAAGATTTTTAACTGTTCATTTATTGTCATTTCTTTCAGTAATGTATTCAATTTAGTTGCATTTTATTAACAACTGTTTTAATGATCCCAATGATATTTTCCTTTTGAAGCCTTCTTATTATGTATATTTTATATCTCTTTATATTGTAGTGAATGTCTGAAATCTTTATATTGTTGTTCTATTAAGTAACCATATCTCAGATCTCAGTCTTCTGTTAAGTTATCCACATATCATATTCATAAATAAGAACTGGCTAAATATATTTATTAATTCTTTCTAGGAGAAATTCCATGTTTTATCTAAAAAAAATCTGAATAACTTTACAGTAAATCAGATATCTCAAATGACATTTGGGCAGTCTATATACTATGGGTCAATAATTTTTTGCAGTCTATTCCCAAAATATCAGTAAAAGATATATTTATATTAGATTTATTTTTTATTACTAAATGGCAGGAATTTTCAGAAAAATGTAAAGCTCTAAAATGTAAAGATTAAATGAGTGTCAAAATGTCAGAATTTGTTTACATTTTATCAAGCATGAATGATTATAAACATAATTTTTTTTTGCCTTAATTTTTTTTCCAAAATATGAAAGATTTTTCTTAATAAATACCAAGTATAATTATTTTAGCATTTTTTGTTTAAAAATTCAGTCATTAAAAAATGACATTTTTTCCTTTATTTGTTTTTATGTTAAAAGTTAATTTTACCAATAAATTTATTTAAAAATACTTGTATTAGGATATTTGTATTTTTCAAACTGAATGCCACATATACAAAATTAAACTCTGTAAAAATGGTAAAGCTTTAAATATAGAACTTTGCCAACAAATGTTAAAAATTCTCATTATTTAACATATATGTATTTTTTTTAAATATTAAATTATTTCTGCTAAATTCATTTCACAGAAGCCTAATTCCGTAATTAATTTTATTCATTTTATATTTATCTGTATTAATAATCTGATCCAAATAAACGTAGTTGTTAATTTTTTCTAATACATGATTTTCATCTCTTTTTCTGACAAAATCTATTGAACATTATTTTAGCCTATCTTTAAAATATTGTCTTAAATTTTATATCATAACTTGTGCAAAATTTCCTGAAGCTCTAAAACATATTTTTCAAAAACAGTCACAACATCTGAAAAGTCTAGTGATTTAATCTGATAATCGTTCAGTTCCTTCCATCCTTATTTGAAATAAGCAAGTAAGAGTTTTTATTATATTTAATCTTTTCATATTGAATTATAATCTTGCTTATTTCTAAATATTATTAAAGAAAATGTTTCTTATTTAAATGCCATTTTTAAAATAAAAAGAAATTATAGCTCAGAAACTATAAAACAATGGAAACCTATTTTAATATTTAAAATTAAACTTATTATTTAAATTTACAATTTATCCACACCGCTTCAAATACTTTTTAGCAAAACTCTTTATTTGTACATACACATACACCTTACATTTCAACTGACCTGCAGTCTTCTTCAGAGCTATGATATAATGAACAAAATAAAATAAAAAAACATAACTATATAATACCCCATAAAAAATTTTAAACAATAAAAAACTAAAAACAACATAATATATATATATTAAAAAAACTGAAATAAATAATCAAACCCAAATAAAACAATTAATATAAAATAAAATGTACAACATAAATAGAAAATAAATATAAGTTGTACATGTGTATTCCTAACTTTATACATATATACATTCAAGGACAACTATTAATCTAAATATATTATCTATTTTATTATTATTAACACATGTATAATTTATATTTATTTTCTATTTATGTTGTACATTTTATTTTATATTAATTGTTTTATTTGGGTTTGATTATTTATTTCAGTTTTTTTTAATATATATATTTTATGTTGTTTTTAGTTTTTTATTGTTTAAAATTTTTTTATGGGGTATTATATAGTTATGTTTTTTATTTTATTTTGCTCATTATATCATAGCTCTAAAGAAGACTGCAGGTCAATCAAAACATAAGGTGTATGTGTACGTACAAATAAAGAGTTTTGCTAAAAAGTGTTTGAAGTGGTTTGGATAAATTGTATTTATAACATATTATGGCAAACATAAAGAAAAGTGTGATTTTGGTAATATTTATTATTTAAATTTCACAAATTTTTTTTATTAGTATTTATATTTATGAAAGCAATTATTGTTAACCAGTAAAAACAACTTCACTTTATTACAACTACGTTTTTATGATTTGCCTTTTTAAAAACAAACATATTCAAATAAAATCTAGTTGTAATTATGCATTTTACAAATATGTTGCATAAATAAGCAAAAATATGTAAATAGATTATTTAAAATAACAATTTTTATTTTAGAAATACTAAATAAATGAAATCTGGAGCCAAAGTTTTTTGACTTCCTGGTAAAACTTAACACACCCTCCCCACATGCCATTTCCTTGTTGTCCATAGGGGATTTACTTGTTTGGATCTGATTTGCCTGCTGTGCCACAGAGAGAATGACACCATTACCCATATCTTCACCCAATGTCCAGTTCTTCATGGATGTAGAACTATGATCCAATCAGTATATGCTGTAAAACAATCTTTAATCAACTCCCTCATGGTTGGTATTGCTAATGGGAATTTTTCGGTGGTGAAAAGTTCCTTATTCTTGATTTATAATTACTCAGTTACCCACTCTGGAATGCTTTATAATCAACCTGATGCTGATCCCCAACATATTTTTATGTATAAACTCAGGATAATGAGGGACAAAGATAAGAGAATTGCACTGCAGCTTACTTTCAAGACAACATGGGACCTGATAGACATTCATTGTAGAACTGAGGGTGACTCTAACACTTTTTTATCTGTCAGGACAATCACTTCTATGTGTGAATAAAAATCATGTTTCTCCTATGTAACAAATCTTATTTATTGCTTTGTACAACTAAATTGAATTAAAATATATAATAAAGTTATTGATAAAAAAAGAAAGAACACTTTGAAAAGCTTGGGAGCAAATAGTCATCCAATCAATGATGCTACCAGTTTGTTTTCATATTTTGATACAACCAATCAGGATATTGCTGGCTTGCTTTGAGATTCAAATTTACATGATATTTGAATGAGATTTGAATAATACTGACATCTTCAGATTTCTTTTAAACTTTTAATTTTAGTTTCAATTTCTACATGAAATAAATGAAGTGGTAAACTAACATTCTACATAGCTTCAAATTAGCAGAGTAGAGCCAAGGTGATAGCATGACTATCGTACCAAGCCAAAATGCCTCAAAATTAATGAATTTATAGTGATTAAATTATAACACATTAAATAAAATGTCTTATATTTTTATAGGATTATGTTCCCATTTTAATTCAAAAAATACTTCTTATCCAATTGTTGCAAATGATTTTGTAGATATGAAGTCACGCTATCATACACTTTATCAATATTAATGTTTAATATCATTGTGTAATTTAATCAATGCTCTCATATTTTTATAAATATTTTTCAAAAGTTATAGGATATTGAATAAATTTATATAAGATATTATGCATGTAAACACCAAATATAAATATCTCCATGTGTGTATGTTTAATTTTTAAAATAATATCAAATATATTAATCTTTAAGTGACAGGTAAAGTTTGTGTCAGGGTTAGAAACAATCTCTAGTTTATTAAATGGTTAATGATAATTATTACTGTAGTCATCTAAAGTGGATGGTGTCAAAGTTGTAGGAGGAGTAATTTTGATACTTTCAAATCAAATTGTAATGATTTACTATTGATATATACTGTACATATAATAAACCTATGTATGAGAAATAGTGGCCTGGGCCAACTGACGAGTGCTGGTTCAGCATGAAATGCACCTTGTAGAACATTAGTCTTTTATTGTATCTTTATTTATATGATATTGAAAAGAATGTGTGGAGTGTGGAGGCTGATTAACAGATTCTTCAAAATATGACAATATCCTACATCTATAACTTGTTGGTTTGACGCCTTAATCATCATTAAACTGGTTATAAAATCAAATGCATTTTCATAATATATAAATCAAAAGCATAATAGCAATTCATATTTATTGATCTTTTCTATAATATTTCTCAATAGTTGATCTATTGTGATAAATTTGTTTTAAAGCTAATTTATTTTTCTTGACTAGTCTGAATCCAATTCTTATTATAGATGAGTTGCATTTTTACATAGAACTGGTGGAAGATTGATAGGTATGTATTTTGTAATTTCTTTTTTATCATCTTTCTTAAATATCAATGTTATTCCTGCATTTTCTAATCGTTTGACAAATCTTTATTATTTAGATTTTTTATATATAATTTTGCCAATAATTTATTTATTTCTTCACCTGCTTGTTTTAAGGTATCAATCAAATTCTAACATTTTTGGAGCTTTTTCTTCTGAGATTTATTCGCTTGTATCATTTCTTTTTCATTTAAAATGCTTTATAACTTAGATAATGTAATAAGTGAAATGCTTATTTTGTTTTTCTAATCTTTATTATTGTGTAGTTTTTATAGATACGATATTGTGTCATTATTTAATAATAGTTTCATCTTTTTTTATTTAGAAATAATATTTTTCAATACTAAATTAAATATTTTACACTTTTGAAACTTTTAATCTCTTCTACAGCTTTTCTTGTCAAATCACCATTATATTTTTATATCGTTATTGACATTATTTTGTATAATGTTACAGAACTTCATATATTTACTTCTTAATGGATTGGTTTTAAATATTTTTATATTCCTTCTTTTCTTTGAACTTTGTTTTGCTTCAGTTGAAAATTCACTAGTGAATTTCTACTTCATTGTACTATGTTTCTGTTGAAATTTTAAGCAAAGTATTAGTTATCTTGTTATTGAAGTCAGTTAAATTTGAACCTTTTTCAAAGTCTATCAAAATTGTTAAAGGATTGACAAGTTTTTATGTTTTTTCCCTCTCAGGTTTTGTACGACCACATATCTTACATTTCACTAATCATTGATCACTTCTTGTGTTCAATCTATTAAGAAAATTACATTTTGAGTTACATATTTTATATTAGTGAAAATATACATCAATTCTTCTGTATCTGTATTTGTATGTTTCCAGGCCTAGTTCTATTTAACATTATTCTAAAAAATTAATATAAGGTGTTTTTTCAGTGATATCCACAAATCTGTGTTTTTGTCTTATGTCTATTATCATAAATAAATTTCCGTACAACACCCATTTTTCAATTAGAGCACTAATGATACACATGATAATTTAAAAATATTATTTGGTCAGAAAAAAAGCACTTTGTCCATCTGTATAAAAGTCTTCCATTTCTTTTTCACAATGAAAACTTGAATAAAAGACTGAATTATCTGCTATAGTATCTTCCATTAACCTAAATAATTAATTTTCCCACTCTGATAAATTTGCTATCAATCTTCTTTATGGTGTTTTTTTACTTTTTGTTTATGATAAGTTTTACTCCACTAGGGCTTACAATATTTGCACATTTGTAGTAAAGTATATGCCATTTGTAAAATCAACAATCTCTGCACATTTTCTTCTAATATGAGAAAGTCTAACAAATATCAAATTTAAATTAGATGTCCTTCCAATTTACTTGTTTTATTTGCAAGAGTTCTGCAGTAATAATTATAAAACAAAAAGTTATCAAACAGTTGCTGAATCTGTAACTAGAGGATTCTTAGCACATTCTGCCTTCAGCCACCAATTGTTGCTCTGTTTGATAAGTTTATAGCTTTCTGGTAATAAATTCATAATTTAGTTTTTGTCAGTCATAATTATAAAAATAATCATTTATACACATATTTATTCTGTCTTCAAGAACCTCAGCTGATGGATCAGCTAAAAACTATTAGAAATTTAAAAACAGTGGAAATATTGATTCTTAGTTTTAATCTCAGAGGTTAAAGGCCAATCAAAGTTACCACACTGATGTGTGTTAATGAGCAGCCCACTATATTTGCTTGTCATATAAGAATCACATAGTAATAGCACCTACAATGACTATATATATATATTATAATGATCTGGAGAAGTAGTAGACTTAAAGTATCTACACTACAGGGTGCCACTAGGCATTTGAACCTAGAAAATTTATAAAGTAGGCAGATACGTAAGTTAAAACAAAAATGTATTCTATATATTTTGATTCCAGTCAATAGCCCATTGTCACTAGCTCAGTGGAATAGCAGAGATTTAATTTTATAAATTCTTATTTAAGAATATTTTTACAAAAAAAATAAAATAAGCCACTGCCAGTAATTATACACACAAACATTTATTTATTCACATATATATAATATTGAAAATTATTTTAATATCAGTTTTACATTTTAAAATTTAACTTACATTTTAACTTTGATTTTAGATTTTAATTTACATTTTAATTTTTATAAGTTTGCACAGATGGGTTTATAAAAAGCTTGTTTTATAATGTTGAGTATAGATCGGTTACATAGATTACATGGTTAAAAACATTTCAAAATAAACATAAACAATCAAAATATAAAGTCATTGGTGAAATTGCAGAGGGAAATTTATAAAAAACCCAATGGCATTCATCTTAAGATGCCACATTGACACCAATAACTTAAAAGACATCTGAATAAATACATTTTAGATACTCACTGTAAGGTATCATTATTTACCAAATGTCTATATATTTTGATCAAATATAAAAACCAAAAACATAATTAACTGATAACGAATCCATGCAAGCATCTATATCCAACTTAAATTTAATGCATTTTTATTTAGAGTGTCGAGTATGAATAGACTACATAGATTTGCATTTGAAAAGAAAATATTCTATCCTTTTTTTAACCTTAGGCCAAAAGTTCACAGTTAAACCAGCGCCAATCCATCTGATATATCATTGTATTCAATGTAATACGAATACGACAGCACAAATAGGTTAAGAGAAGAAATTGACTCTCACCAGATAGGACTACTACATCTATCTGACAATAAGAGCAATCAAAAAAAAACCCCCATATATGGGGATAGCGATCCTTTTTGCCTGCTTACGATCCCATTCCAAAGGCAAAATGGTTGTGTGCGGTGTAAACAGCGATTCTGCACATATTACATCTACTAATTATACCAATATATCCAATCCATTGACCTAATTCAACTATGAAATGAATAACCTAAGATATCCCTTCCCTAATAAAACTTTACAAATCTATATAGCCATTTATGCCCAACTTAAGTTTAACATTTATATAATTTAGTTTAAGCATTTATTTTATAACGTCTTGCGTGCGATTATAATTACGATAGAATGACAGCCTGTTAAGCTAATTGCGCAGATGCTGTGAGAATGTTATTAATAAATGAATACCTTCAAACAACCACCTGATATAGTATTTGTGTAAGAGCAAAAAGGAAAATCTTTTTTGCTCTTACACAAATACTATATCATGTGGTTGTTTGAAGGTATTCATTTATTAATAACATTCTCACAGCGTCTGCGCAATTAGCTTAACAGGCTGTCATTCTATCATAATTTAGTTTACCGAAAGCAAAAATCATAAATAAAACTTAAAAGAACAAAAAATAAAATAAATGGAAATGATTTTAAAAAGAAATACATCAAATAAAAAGAATTAATAAAGAATTTAGTTTGGTCAGATAGGATTCTATTTCTATAAATTAAATACTGGGAAAGTTTATATTTTAAATTTCTTAGTGTTTTCAAATTAATATTGTTCATTAGATTTTATAAAGTTCTTACGGTTTTAACAAGTCCGTAGTTTCTAATTACTTGAAGTTGCTTGTCATTTGGAGCCAGTGTTAATTCCCTTGATGTCCTATGGTCCTCAATCTAGAAAACGATGTCATTTTTCTTTCCTTTTTTAACAAGACTGAAGGGATTGAAGAGTGTGTCTTTTCAATCCGTTCTCCTTTAACTCTGCACTAACACATCTCCGTCTTCTCTTAAATTTTCTTTACTCAACTAAAAATTTATTTCCAACTTTTTCTTTTATATATAACTTTTAGATCCAATGGACATTACGTCATCGATGATGATGATCCTTCCATTGAGTTCTGATTTCCCGATGGATTTCTCTCATTTGCTATTAGTTTCTATTGTTTTCCTATCTGACCATTGCTTATACATTTAAATGCCCAAGGGCTAGTTCACTTGGACTAATTAAAATAATCATTTCCATTTTTCAATAACATTAATTAATTTGTTTTATACAAACTTAGATATATTTTTATCTTTAAATCTTTACTGAAAATTTAGTTTTAAAATACTTTTTCTTTAATAAAGTTTTATTTTAATAATTTTTTTCATCTGTGCGATTTTATATATATATGAGTTTAAGATAGAATTAATTTTCAATTTTTATGTCTTAAAAAAAAAGAAGTTTTTAAATGCGAACTTTATATTTTAATTTCATGTCTAATTTTAAGAAAAATTTAATGTAACAGAATATGTGTCCATTACATATCAGTAAACTTGCTTAAAAAAAAATAAACAAAAAAAAATATTTTACTTAGGGTTAGTGATTACAGTATATGATTAATGAAGACATTTACAAAAACATTCGGTTAGTAACTTTTACCAAAAAGACTATATACACACAAAAAAAATGTTTACTATCATTTTTCTAAGAACCATTTACGTTTACGCCTGGCCTCCTCCCCCCAAAAATTCTATTTTCTCTATATTTCATTTTTACCAAACTGTACAACAAGCAAATTATATAAATTATTTATTTAAGATGGTTGCATTGAGGTAAATATGTTTTAAGAAATAATGTGTTTATACGTGTGTATTTGCAGCACAATTATAAATACCACCAACTTCTTTATGATTTATTGAAATGCTTAAATAGGATTACACTGAAGTAAATTCCCAAATGGTACTCATCGTAAGGAACCACATTTACAATCATAAACTTATGTGACTGTGTGCTCCTATACACATTAAAGCATAATTTATATTAACAAAAAAAAAATATTAATTGCAACCTTTTGACTTTCTTTTTAACTAAATACAATTTAAAATTATTAATACTTTCTCGTGTTTAATATATGTGCTATTTTTCTTATTGGCAGCACTTTTATAAGATTTAAAATATAAGACTTTATGTAACCAGATAAAAATACTTCATTTTGGAAAAAGAAATTTACTCAGGGCCCTCATGGTTTATCAGAGATCGGCTCATGTTGGGAAGCCAATTATTCCATAGGAAGGGACAGTGGTCCTTTTTGCCAGCTTACAATTCCATTCCAAAGGCAAAATGGTTGTGTGCGGTGTAAACAGCGATTCTGCACATAGCGAATCTCGTATTACATCTACTAATTACACCAATATATCCAATCCATTGACCTAATTCAACTATAAAACGAATAACCTAAGATATCTCTCCCCTAATAAAACTTTACAAATCTATATAGCCATTTACGCCCGACTTAAGTTTAACATTTATATAATTTAGTTTACCGAAAGCAAAAATCATAAATAAACCTTAAAAGAACAAAAATTAAAATAAATGGAAATGATTTTAAAAAGAAATACATCAAATAAAAAGAATTAATAAAGAATTTAGTTTGGTCAGATAGGATTCTATTTCTATAAATTAAATACTAGGAAAGTTTATATTTTAAAGTTCTTAGTGTTTTCAAATTAATATTGTTCATTAGATTTTATAAAGTTCTTACAGTTTTAACAAGTCTGTAGTTTCTAATTTCTTGCAGTTGCTTGTCATTTGGAGCCAGCATTAATTCCCTTGATGTCCTATGGTCCTCAATCTAGGAAAACGATGTCATTTCTCTTTCCTTTTTTAACAAGACTGAAGGGATTGAAGAGTGCATCTTTTCAATCCCTTCTTCTTCAATTCCACACTAACACAGCTCCATCTTCTCTTAAATTTTCTTTACTCAACTAAAAATTTATTTCTGACTACTTTTATATGTAACTTTCGGATCCAATGGATGTTACATCATCGATGATGATGATCCTTTCATTGAGGTCCGATTTCCTGATGGATTTCTTTCATTTGCTATTAATTTCTATTGTTTTCCTATCTGACCATTGCTTATACATTTAAATGCCCAAGGGCTAGTTCACTTGAACTAATTAAAATAATCATTTCAATTTTTCAATAACATTAATTAATTTGTTTTGTACAAACTTAGATATATTTTTATCTTTAAATCTTTACTGAAAATTTAGTTTTAAAATACTTTTTCTTTAATAAAGTTTTATTTTAATAATTTTTTTTCATCTGTGTGATTTTATATATATACGAGTTTAAGATAGAATTAATTTTCAATTTTTATGTCTTAAAAAAAAAGAAGTTTTTAAATGCGAACTTTATATTTTAATTTCATGTCTAATTTTGAGAAAAACTAATGTAATGGTGTATGTGCCCAATATATATATATATATATATATATATATATATATATATATATATATATATATATATATATATTCACTGTGTATATGAAACAATGTGGTGCTGTACATCATTTGGAATACCAGTGGATACCCAAGAACACCACTGACCTAACCAAGAGATGCCAGGTAATAATGGCAAAAGTAATCACAAACTATTTCTGATAATTTGTCTAGTCCACATCAAAAAATTGCAATTTTTATTAAAAAAAACTCATGACTTTTATAAAAATAAGTGTAATCATGTTAACAAAAAAATAATCAAGTAATCCTCAAGATAAAATATCAAACAAATTAGTAATTATAGTATGACAAAATAAATTAGTGTGATCATATTAGCAAAAAATGTCAAATATCAAAAATATTAATTTAAAAAAAGACCAAAAAAAATGTAGCATAACAAAAAATGAAAACCAATACTAAAGTATTTTATTTTTAAAATATGACATATCAAAAACAATATTTAGCAAATATTAGTAGGTAAGAAATGACCAAAAAAATTACCATAGTCAACTGACCAAAAAATTATAAAATATCAAAATTATTAATATTTAGAAAATGACCAAAAATTACAATAATCACATATCCATGTTATCAAAAATAAAAAATATTAAAATTAAAACACTATGGTTATTACATCAAAGTAAAAAATTAAAAATTTCAAAAATATTTACAGTTTAACAAAATATTTTAATTTCACAAACAACAAACACATCTTAAATATCATGACATGTTCAATTACAAGAGATACATTAAAGTTTTAAGATATAGTGGCAGGAAACTAAAAAGTATATTAATAATCTATTCAATTAAGAAAAAAATTGCTGAAATGAAAGTATTTTAATTTTACAATTAACAAGCATCACATTTTAAATGTCATTAGGTCATCAATTATAGGAGATATATTAAAATCCTAAAATATAATGGAATAATTCTGAAAAAGAGTACATAACTAATTAATTTAATTATGAAAGAATGGGCTGAAATGAAAGTAGTGGAATTTTACAATAACCAAATTTCAGAAATGTCATCAAATGATTAATTACAAAAGAAAGACAACTATATAATGTAAGCTATATATAATAAATATTAAAATTAATAAATAAAACTATAGAACTATATTACACACTAAACCAACATAAAAACTTTGACATAAAAATATGTCCAAGTACTTATCTGTTTATTAAATATTAAAAAATGAACTGAAAGTATTTCTGAGGCTTATCATAATTAATCATGAAATATATTATCATTATTATAATTTATTATTTTTGTATATAGTAATCTATATATGTAAAATATCATACCTAATAAATGATTAAACAGAGAGAAGAGTAAACAAGCTTCATAAGTAGAGAAGACGAATTAATCGAAAGATATAAAGTGATCAGATCATTAACATGATTTCATTTTTGTAGCTAATCTGCAAATGATATAATAATTTTTAATCTAGTAAATGATGTAAATAGATAATTATCAATGAATGAGGACGTAAATGTTGCAGTTGTAAATTAAATTATGGTAGTGTAGTGAAGTAGTACTGAAAATAATTAAAACATTGGAACAGCTGATTGAAAAGTGCTAATATAGATGAAATAACATTGGGATGTTATTTGCAGTGGTAGTCACGTATTTACCTTGTTATGATGTCATGATGGTCAACATTGTTTCTATGTGCTGAATTTTATCATTGAGCATGTATTGGCCTGTCCTCGGGACAGACAAAAACATCAGAGGTCCCCAGCCCATTCCAGTGCTACACTTACTTTTCTAATTTTCAGTCAAAAAATGAGACACATTGTAAACATAAAATTCAGTGCGTAGAAACAATGTTGACCGTCATGACATCATAGCAAGGTAAATACGTGATTATCGTTGCAGTTTGTCTGATGACTATTAATTTTTTGAATAAGAAATATTAGCAACAAATAAATTAATAAATTCAAGATATATAATTATAAAGCAATGTTTATCCGTGGTAATTTTAGCTTTTTATATACATATGTAAAGTTTTTATCAAAGTTAAATTAATAAACTTTAAAAAATGCCACATTTATTTTTAAATATTTAAAAATAAAAATTAACATGTTTACCATTCACCTGGGGATAATATTAGATTCTACAGTATTGCAAACATTAAGATCACTATATTGTTATAAACTCTTTTTATAAACTATCTTTAGAAAGATAAAACAACCTTTAAGCTTAACCTATCTGGCAAATTGCTAACATTTACCTTCCATTTTTTTTTGTAAAATAATTCTAAATAAAAAAGAAAATAACTTTTCTTATAGATTAGTTTCAAAATAATAAATAAAAGTAAGATATAAAATAAATGAAGCCAATAAATGTCACGAAAACATTTTCTGTTAAACGTTAAATCCATGTAATCTATTTCTTTTAAAGATATTATAAATAATCTTAACTATAATATATATAAACTATCCATGTCTATCAACAAATGATCAAGAGATGCCGCAACTGAGTTGTTGTACAATATGTGTTTATAAATGCCCTTACCTTATTGAAATTGTACAATGCTAGGCTCTAATATTTACAAAAAATATCACATATTCCTTGCATCACATTTTTCATGAGAAACATTAATAGTAATCTTTATTATATTACCATATTCTGGATCTTCTCTGTAATCATGAGTAATCAATAGATTCTAAATGTGGGTGCCAACTAAATCCCCAGATCAAGTTCTTATATTTGTTATTTGTCAATGAGAAACATTTGAATACATATATCTTTTAAGCAACCATCTTTAATTCTACTAGACAATTTTTCTGATGACTTAAATGTTTAAACATGTTTTCAAAATTAATCTAATCTACTATTCTATCTATCTAAGTTTGATACCTGATCTATATATTGTTTTCCTGAAGGTTTATGATGATGCTTTTTTTTTTTATCTAATATTAAGTTTTGAATGTCTTTAGGAAAAATTAACTTTATTTCAATTTTTTATTTCAACTGTTAGCAACAGCACCCAGATTAGTAAATAAACAACATTTTGAGAGGTATTATTATCCCCTTATCTTCAGGTCTTTCTGATCTGATCAGTGACAGTAGCATGGGAATTGAATCCGAACTATTAGATTTTTGAATATTGACTTTTAAGATAATATTCTCACCAATTGAGCACTCCTGACAAAGGCACAAGTTAATAAAAATTTCATATACTTATTTATAGTTTCTTCCTGATTTCTACACTTTTTCCTAAGACCAAAGTTAATTAGTGATTTTTATACATAATATATAGTCACACAAGGTTGACTTCTAGGGTCATTCACCATTGGTATGTGAGAAGCTTCTTTGAATTTTCTTGTTTGTACCTTTTCTTCTCTACCCAATATTTTTGTATTTTTCCAATTGATCATATGTCCATTGGCACACACATGATCTAGTCCCTTAGATACATCTCCTTTCTCTCTTCTAATCATCAGTTTGTTCTCTTGCAATCAATTTTCAGATGGGTGATTTATTTCACCAATATACCTTTTTCCACATTCACATGGTATTTCATAGATGTGGTTTTTGCTTTTTAGTATTTCAAATTTAGGCTTTGTGGATGTTAGAATTCTGCATAGTGTGATATGCATCTAGAAAGCTGTTCTGGTGAAATACTGATTGCAGATTTTGCTCAAATTGTCTGCTGTATTTGGTATATATGATACACTACAGTACCAATAATTATTTTTTTGTTTTGATTGTTAATTTTGAGGTCTATTTATTGTTTTCTTTATAACAGCTATGGGATAATCATTTTTATAAGTGTTTGCTCTATAAAGATTTTTTTTCCAAATAGCTGGTTTCTGAACAAATTTCATTTGTCTTGTTCCATAGTGGTGGTTTAACTCCATTTTTTGTGTTCTAGAGTGATTGGATATATATATTTGCTGAATATTTTCCTGTGCATTTTTTTCAAAACTATAGTTTTGATTTTGTTATGAGGGTTTAAGAAAGTCAATTTTTGTTCTAACTCTACTGTGAATTCAATTGAAGGAAAATGTTGATGATGTATTTCCAGTGAGTTTGAAGTAGTGCTGCCTCATGTAATCCTACAACGTTATGTGTGAAAGGAGTAGAATTTATGGCTATAGTTTAACATTTTCCATGTAAATATAATTATCACTTGACTTTTTTGAAAGAATTCCATGATATTGAAAGTAGGTTCTTTTGTAGAATGTTAATTGTTCCATTATATTATCAATATGAATAGTTGTTCTGGTTTGTAAGCTTATATCACCATTTAATCTTTTTCTTACAATAGATAATGTTTCTTCACAAGGCAAATTTGTGAATAAACTTTCCACATCAAAGCATACTAGTATGTCAGCTCTTTCAATTTTCTTGTTGTTGAATAATTCTATAAAGAGTCTCCAATCCCTGGTTATGTATGACAAAGGATTAAGATCTTTGAAAAGAAATCTTGACAAATTTTGGCAAGGTGAATTTCTAGGACTAACAATAAGTCTTAATGAAAGAAGATCCTTATGGATTTTAGGTAGACCATAAAGATTAGGAATTGAATGTAATTGGAAAAGTTAAGTAAAGTTAAATTTTTCAAGACATTCAATATTTCATTAGATTGTGGAAATAGTCCAATATATAAATACAATTGATTAATATATTATTAAATTTAGTCAAGACTTAGATTATTCCAATATCAATAACAATCAACAATTTTAACATGTTGTCAAGGTAGAATTCTTTTAATAATAAAGTTGTAATCCTACCTTTACTTGTTTATTTATTTGTTTATGAATACTTATGTAAATTAACTAGAAAATGGAACATACATTTAAAAAAATGGAAATTTCATTTATTAATTAATTTACATCCATATTAACTGTTAAAATATTAAATTTAAATATGTGTGTATATATATATATATTGTAACAGTGCAGAATCAGGATTGAGCCTGGGATGATGTCACTCATCATCATCAATCCCAGTTATTACATAATTTAAATATTAAATATAAAAGGAATGTCTATGAGTATGAAAATCATGGGAGATCAACACCGACATTATGTTAACTCTAAGTTCAGCAGAATTATGCAAAAGCAATAATAATCATTCATCATCATGAATGATCAATAATAAAAATAAATCAATTGTAAATCTTGTGATAAAGCAGGCTAATTATTTAGCTTTTGCCACTTTGGGGCAGATTATTTAAACATTAATTTTGATGCACAAATGTAAGTGCTAATCCATCAGAATATATAACAATAAAACAATGATGGTGATACTAGAACATGCTGATCATCACAATGCTCTGACCACTTAGTACCATTAATATACTGGCCATTTGTAAACAATTTCTAAATAAACAATTAAAATAAAATGTAGTGCATAAACTTTAAATGATATATCCTTTGCAACAGTCAATATCATCACCTGAATATCCATAACATTAAACATAAACCACATTTATATAACAGTCTATTATGCACTAATCCAGCTCAGAGAGCAAAAGCTCTATAATTGTTACTATGATCAACAGATATAATCCTAACACATGATGTTTTCAATCCATTCTAGGATTAATTAAATTATCTGGGATAATTTTATAAAATATAAATTTTTTAATAACAAACAAATTAAAATGAAATTAATGTCTGTAGAATATGGCTATACATAAAAGGAATCCTTCTGATTTTCATTAAAATACAAAAATATTGTGATTTACCAATATTTCAATAAGTTTACATAAAACACATATATATCAGCATACAGATGTGCCTGTATAAAATACTCTATTTATTTCTAATGATACATAAATAATTATGAGTATAATATATGTTAGTGTATCCATTCAGATGTAAACAAACATACTTTATATTTTACTGATATTTCATTAGTTAACAAATAAACTTATTGAAATATTATATTTTCACCAAGCAATGTCAAATGCATATATACATAACCAATGCAAACATATATATATATATATATATATGTTTGCATTGGTTATGTATATATGCATTTGACATTTTAGTATAGATATATATATATATATATATTCTTACTAAACTAAGTTATTGGCTTATGATTCTTAATTGTAAATAAGGATTTTTTCTTTAAAAAATATTACTTCTTTGACAGTATTAAAAGTTATTTTTCAGGTTCCCCTTAATTAATTGCAAACATATTTAAAAATATTACAGCAAGTTTTTTCAAATATTTTTGGAATTTTCCTTTTTAAATAAAATATACTGGAAATACATTTACTTTATGTTGAATAAAGTTATTTACTTTAAAAAAATATAATTTAAAAGTTACAACTGCCATTTTCAAGAAATTATTTAAAACATTATTTTCAATATATAATACACTACTCATTAGCTGTACTTTATATATATATATAAAGAGAGATAATTAATAAAACAAGACACAAATAGCTAATGGTAAGCTCCCTCTAGTGAACATATATATATATATATATATATATATATGATGAAGTACCTTTACCTGCGCTTTTCTGCATATAGATAAAACAATATATATAAACTATTTCTTCAGCAAGCTGATGGACTTTCTTCATAAGTAGGCTGGTTTATTGTCATCATCATGAAAGGTATAACCTGGTAAGTAATGACCTGAAGTCACCACCCTGAAGTCTCTATGCTGTATAATGTTCACAAATATGGGCTCTGAACCACATGAAAACAGGACATTGCTTCCATGTGTATCCAAACTCTACTATTGTTGCACTAGTAGCAAAATCTGAATCCACTATCTCTTGCCCTCAGTTCTATCTTCATGGTCCTCATACTATCATAATCTTTAAAAACTTTAAAAACACCCCTAGTTTTTTTCAACATTTTTATAGTCAGGGTAGAATTTAGAAAAATGCAGTAACTAGAAATTTTCTTTATCATGTTTGAAAAATGTTAATGATTCTTTTTAATTTATCTTAATCTTTTCCAAAACATCTTTATTGTATTTTTATCAAAAAATGTTATACAAGTTTTAATTAAAAAAATAATCTGATCAAAATCGTGGAATTTTATAACTATCAGTACACGTATTGTAAAATAAATTTATGCACATTTTAATTTCAAAATCAGAATTAATAAAATACTAATTAATCATTTTAGAAAATTTATAATGTGTTTTTAGTTCAAAATTATTTAATCCTTAACTATTATTCCAATGTAATATAGAAAATAGCTACAAAAAATTTGTCTGTGTTTATTTTTACTTTTGTTTTCAACTTTATATATATATTGAACTGTGTTTGAATATGTGCATTCGAAACACCGGCCTCTTAGGCAGAGAAGAACATACTCGGAGAGTATGTATGCCCAAACGATAGCTATAAAGTATATAACTAGCATTACATTTCCAGAACATAGCTTCTTCTCAGCTGTTGAGTTCAACACCAAATCCAAAGCACTTTTTTGTTTGTGTATAAACACGGGCGCCAGCTGTTTATTCTAAAAGAATACTAAAAGAATAGACAACGCACTTTGAACAGTGGCCACTAACTAAACGCCTAAATCCACGACTAGCTCAGCTGTTTGTAATCACTAATAGATTATACTTAATTAGTGATTAAAAGAATTGATAAAAGAATTGACCGACAAATAAAGTTTAATTTTAAAGATAATTTATTCACTAACATTTATTTACTAAATTTAAACATTTTATACTTCTAATAAAACACATGCATATTTTAAATTAACATTCTAAATAGTTTAAATATTCTTGAATATTTTCTTAACAGAATACTGGGAATTTATCTACTTTGACTAATAATAATGATATAAGAATCACACACATATTAACTCATGCACACACATAATAATAATAAAGTATTACATAGCATTTGAAATTTAATCACACATATCAATAGTTCATTTATGTATGATATAGAGTTCATATAATTAGACTCTTGAAAGATTTGCATGAATTAATGAAATGCAATGGCTATTACAGTATAAACGAAAATAAGCAAATGTTTTACCTAGGATTTTGAACATAGATTTAACACTTTGTTTTTTTCTTGTTTGTTGTTTCTTCCAGTATGAATGGTTCCAGTATGAATGCTTCCAGCTGGCTGGGACATTTCCTTGATGAGTTTCCTTATTATTCACGATTATTACTATTGGAGACAATTAGATACTGACGGAGATTTTCTAAGTTGTTACATTGACATTATTTCACGGGCAGATCTTGCTGTTTTCATCGGACTTTTTAGGCTGTGGAGAGGCGTGAATTCCCAAAATCTTCTCAGCACTGCATTTTGTTTCTGGGTATAATTAACTCAACTGATTCAATTAATTTGTGAACTGCACTTACTCAATTAATTTGTGAACTGCACTCACTCAACTAATTTGTGAACTGACTTGTCTCAACTGATTGTCCGATAAAATATTCAGTATTTATACAAATGAAGTGTTTTCTTTTCAATATCCTCTGGCAAATATCTGTTGTCGAAATTCTTTATCAATTAATCCTTTGATAAATGTGTTTTGGAAGATTGCTTAATTAGTAATAGCCATGCAGAGATGTTGTTTTATATTTTAATTAATAACTATTGCCATGTTTTTTAATAATAATCTTCTTTAACTTTTATTTATTTATAATAACATTTATTCTATTGTTGACAATCGCACATTTATACACACATATATTAGTTTTAACATTATTTTTTCTTTAATTAAACTTGAATGAAAAGAGATTTGTATGTTTTAACTTTTTAAATTATATTTTTACGAATACTAATAAAAACTATTTCTTTCCTTTTGTAAACCTTTAGTTTCATTTTTCAAACCAAGACTCCCCCTCCCCTCTTTTGATTAATTAATTGTAGCTTTTTTATTTCAAAAACTAACGCTAGAAAACTATTTAATTCTTATCTTTTTCGAAAACAAGCTGCAATAAACACTTCAACATTTAATTTTATGTTTTGCTTTTATGAAAGATTACTTTAATAATAATTTTAGATAAAAATTATATGTGCCTATATCAATATAGGTACAATATATATACATGCATCTTCAATACTTTGTTGTTGTATACTATGAGGTGCATAACTATATGATATCCCCCCTTCATGGAAAAATGAAAAGATAAATGAAACACCAATGTAACAATACTTTACATAATATTCACATAATTTTAATACAAAGTTCATACGTTAAACTATGTAATCACCAATTTTTTAGAGATTTGATAGGTAACAAATTGAATGACTTGCAATTCTGAGATAAATAAGTCAGCCACAGGACTATAAGCAATTCACCATGATCACCAATAAGATACATCAATTTAGACACTCTAAGCTATCACAACTCTTGATATAAAATAAAAATACAAAATCTTTGGAAAGCATTGCTTCTTTTAATCTTACAGGCTGGAAAATACAAAACTATGCCTTGCTATTTTTCTTGGAGGCTTAGAGGCTGGGTTCATAGCAGGATGTATCATCTGTAACATGAAAAACAAATGGAAATCAGAAAGTGGGTTGGGCAATGCCTAAGATGAAACACTACTTGGAGTTGCATGAAAACATTGTTTTCTTAAACAAATGACAAAACCCTCCATCTATCATCAAATCTAAAATTACAGCTAAACAAACTCCAACAATGGAAAACCCAATCTAAAATCATACATTTTTTATCCAATTCCAACTATGATCTATATAAATATACCTTAACCACTAATTTATATCTTATAATCATTAATACTGTTGTCATATTTTTACAGTAGTTTTTTAATGTTAATTTTGCATAAAATGCATACTTTTTCTTTCCCAGATGTGGGTATATTTGAGATCAAGTTGCAAGATAACAGAGACAGATAGGGTTTAACATGGGATAATGACACTCATCATCATTAACCTAAGTTATAAGAAAATTTAATTATTAATTATAAAAACTATGACTATGAGTATGAGAAGCATGAGAGATATCAAAACCAACACTATGCTAATTATACATTTACCAGCATTACACAAAATCAATAACAATCATTCACCATTATGAATAATTAACAATAAAGAAATATCAACAGTCAATTTCTGAATTTAAAATGAATCCATTATAGACCAGGCTACTTATTTAGCTTTTGACAGTTTGGAGAAGTTTATTTAAACATTAATTTGAATGCACAAACTTAAGTACTAATCAATTAGAATATATAACACCAAAAACAATAAAGTTGTGATAGTAAAATATGCTGATCATCATCAATGTTCTGGCCACTTAGTACCATTAATGTAACAGACATCTATAAACTTAACTTATAAATAAATGATTAAAATAAAATGCAATTTGCAAACTTTAAATGATAACTCCTTTGCACCATCCAGCATGTCCATAACACTAAACGTATTCCCCTTTTATATAACAGTCCATTATGCGTGAATCCAGCTCAGGGAGCAAAATACCTATAATTGTTACTGTAATTAAGAGATATAATCCTAACACATAATGTTTTAAATTTATTCTAGAATTAATTAAATTCACTGGCATGACTTTATAAAATATAAATTTATTAATAACAAATATATGAAAATGAAATTAAGGTCTGTAGAATATGGTTATACATATAAATTAAACTTTCTGATTTTGATTAAAATACAAAAAATAAGCTACCCCATTATGATTACCAATATGTCATTAGGTTTACATAAAACTCATATATATATATATATCAGCACACAGACATGACTTTATAAAAACATTCTATTCATTTTTAATGATACAAAAATAATAATGAATTAAATATGTTTGTGTACCTATTCAGATGTGATCAATCACATATATTTATATCATAATATTTCATTAGTTAGCAAATAAACTTATTAAATAGTATATTATCACCAAACAATTAATTCAATGTCAAAAGCATAAATACATAACCAATGCATATATATATATATATATATATAAAAGTCATTGGCTTACTATTCTTAATTGTAAATAAGTTTTTATTTCTTTTCAATGAATATCACTTTTTAACAGTCTTTCTTAAAAGATTTTTTTTTTCAGGTTACGCTTAATTAATTGCAAATTTTTTTAAAGATACTACAGCAAGTTTTTGTTCAATATAGAAAGATTTGTGAAGTATTTCCTTTTTTAATAGAGGATACTGTAAACACATCTTATTTTCTATTGAATAGGGTTATTTACTTTTAAAAATTGTAATTTAAAAATTTAAACTGTCATTTTCAAAAAATTATTAAAAATAATATTCTCAATATATATAATACACTATTCACCAGCAGTATTTTATATATGTATACACAAGGCAGTACCTTTAGCTGTGCTTCTCTGCATATTAGATAAAACAGTATACCTATAAACTAATTTTTCAACAAGCTGATGGACTCTTTTTGGTAAGCAGATCTCTTTTAAACAACAGACTGGCTTATTTCCATCTTCAAAAAAGATATAATCCAGTAACTGTTGACCTGTAGTGATATCACCTCAGTCTCTATGCCATCGAATACATTTATAAATAGGCTGTGAACCATATACAAACTGGATCTGGCTTCCTTGTGTATACAAACTTTATTATTGTTGTAGTGATAGTAAAAGCTGAATCCACTGTATCTTGCCTTGAGTTATCATTTTATAGTCCTCATGCTGTCATAATCTGTGAAGGATTTAGAAACTACCCTAATATTTTTTTCAACCTTTTTATAATCAAGATAAAATTTAAAAAACACAGTAGCTTCAATTTTACTTTATCTTAATTGAAAAAAGTTAATGATACTTTTCAATTTATCTTAATTCTTTCAAAAACAACTTTGTAAGATTTTTCTCAAAATATGTTATACAAGCTTTAATTAAAAAAAATAAACTAATCAAAATAGAGGAATCTTATAATTCCCATAAAATATGCTCCTTTTAATTTTGAAATCAGAATTAAAATATTAATTGAAATTTTTTAAAGGTTTAATTTATAATAATATTTTTATATTCAAAATTATTTAATTCTTAACTGTTATTCCAGTGTAATATAGAAAAAATCTACAAAAAATTTTTGCCTGTGTTTATTTCTTACTTTTCCTTTCAACTGTATATATAAATACATTTACACACACTACTATGTTGTTGTACGCCATCAGTTGTATAA
>JAQFVV010008197.1:0-38257 GCA_028023455.1 Epiperipatus broadwayi
AAATCATGAGACAATTAAGTGGAGTAGAAGCAGTAATGAATTACATTGACCCAATATCCAACAGGATACAGTCTCAATGGTATAAGAACACTATCCACCTTATTATTTCAAATAATAGTTAAATTAATAGCATTCTTAAGACTTTAAAATAATAACAATCAATTTAATATAATATCGCTAAATAAATTCTAATCTTCTTTATTAAATATAGAATTATAATTATATCAGGTTCTTCAAAATAACTCTAATCAATTTATAATACTCCTATAGTCGAGTATGATACAAAGGATTTTGTATAAAACTCGAATTACGGCTAACTACTGTATGGAGAGTTTTGCCTTTCTTTAATAATAAATAAATAATCTTTATTCCTCATTAAATAATTATTAATTTTATCCACTATTCAATATTATGGTAACTAACAACACCATAAATAACAATAATAATATAATATAATCTTTTAGTTCTCATATGGCATCTTAAATTGAATACGTGGCATAATCTGATAGAATCTGTAAATATATGGCAACAAACAATGTTAAAATTTTAAGTGCAATAAATTGTGAAATTAATTAAGACCATAATAATAATATTAATGCCAAAGGAAATTTTTCAAGTATATCATATTCTGAATCATTGTGATGCAAGCAAATGATTATATTCATTAAAATTTAAATGTTATGCTTATTTTGGTATCTGTCAATCGTGTATTTGTGATGGTGAATACCAAATCAACATAACACAAAAGCTTTATTATACAAATAAGTTTATTTACTTTCAAGGCAATAAAACCTAATGCTCGTGGGTGCCAAAAATGCAAGGCTGGGGACCCCACAGGTCTTAACTACAAGCTTACGCATTGGAAAATAAGTTTAACATATTTTATTCCCCTGTACATTTAACAAATGACATAAGCTATTTACATTCGTCTTTAATAAAACCTAATAAATTTCAAGTTGATTTTTAGATAAATTGGGTTACAACTTTCCATATCTTTCAAAAATATAATAAAATAAATCAACAAGTGAATAAGCCTTTACTTCCGACTTCCCGTTTACTATTTATGTCACATTTATTTAAAATATAATACCAATTTAAGAATACTCTTATAGTTTAATATAAAATATCCATTAATTAACATAGCTAGAACATATGGTTTTCGTAAGTGTACTGAAAAATATAAAATATGAAATACTTAAATGATACTCATCTTTAAAATATGTTCAAATATAAACTTCTTCTTCTTCTTTTTCTATCTTTTCAAATGTATTATCAAACGCACGGCAAAGTTAAAACTAAGACATAAATATATCAGAGAGACTTTCTTTCAAAAATTTATTGATATACATTATATAAACTACATAAATAAAATATAAATATCCAACGTTTCGTCCATTTTTCAATAATAATATGGACTTTATCAAGGTTCTATAAAACAGAGAAAACAACATTAATAAAGATAATAAAAATAAAAAGAATCAATTAAACGTATCTAATATAATAGTGCTAGCGTTATTTTAAATATTTTTTCTGGGTTCATTCGATAAATAAAATTGACTTTAATAACATATTTTTACTGGTGCTCTTTTTACATATTTTTGCTTGGTACCACTACTCTCTAAATAAAAATCCTTATATGTGTGTTTCATGTAAGTTTCAAATATAAAATAATATTCATAAAGTACAAGCATGCTCATTCTATCTTGTGTTGTTCATTTTGGATGTTTTATTTTCTAAAAAAATCATGTATTAACCCATAAAATCATAATATCAAAACTATTCAAAAATCTCGTGAATAATTATCACTCTTTTATTTTTTTCAAAAAATAATTTTATAAAATATGAAAAATATCTATGATTGTTTATTGTTCACTATTAGCATTTACATCTCAATCTCATTTGTATTTGACCTTAACCTAAACTAAAACAAGAAAACCTATCTCATCTCCTTTCAAAATAGTAATACTACAATTCAAAATTATTCATTATTTTCTCTTTCATAAAATACAATGCTATACAATGTAATAACTGTTGAAATTAAGATGATGCATACAACCTGAAGAAATAACTGTAGTAAAGACTCAATTGTATAAAATATATTGGATAATCTTCATGGATACAGTGTAAACGAAGAGGCACGGACTTTTCCTCTCTAAAACCCTCAAATATAATAATAATGTCCAGGCTATTTATTCAGCACTCACTCGAACATTTTAAAATACAAAATATCAAGAAAAAAACACTGTCCATAGAAAATATATACAAGATACAGTCCTATGTAATCTGTACTTGCATAAACTATTTAGATAACAATATAGGTTACTTTCCCCTCGTTTTCTCCATAGATCCTACATATAAGCATCCAAGGATTTCTTTAACAATCTAAAACTACTACAACAATCGGTTTTATTCACTTTAAAAAACTCAGCAAAAGCTTTTAAATAAAGTAGGCACAGTCACGCATTTTCAGGATTTAATGGAAAAAGAGCTTACATTGAACTACCTTCAAATACAGCTGCATTCACTTTTAAACTTGTATCAGGACACTTTTCTTTTGGACATTCCATCTATTCTGAAAGAACCAAAGTGCCCAATCTTCATCTCAATAAGAGGGTGTCAAACCGCAGAGTTTTCAGTGTGGTGAGAGAACCCATTTACTCGGAACAGTCCTAAATATTTTTTGTGAAATGTGTAATCTGAGAAAGACAAGATTCCATAAATGTCAGACACACTCCAACAAATTAACAAGTACCACTCAACACTCAACATTTAAGTCTGCCACTCAAGTGAAAGTAGTATATGAAGATATGCAGATAGACATAGAACATGACAAGCTCAAATAAAAATCAACAGAAACTCAAAAATTTAATGAAGACCTTCTTCCAAGTACACAGCAAGCTGAAGCATAATCCAAAAATATTAATATAAAGTTTTCCTCACCCAAAACACCACATAACATCAACTAATCTCTGCCTTATAACTCAAACTCGGAAGACTTTTTACAACATCATTTAATCCAAGATTCTTTGCATGAAAAACACACAAGCACCAATCACATGAAGAGTAAGAACAAAGACTCCTCCAGCTTCATGGTGGAAGAAACAATTTTTTCTACAGCAGAATCTGATACTGAGAACACAGAAAATGGTGGGAAAATAATCAAAATATCAAGCTTAAAAAGAAAAAAAGACCAAAAGAGATCTAAAATAAGTGAACAACTAGAATATGATAGCCCTCATACAATTGAAACTTCAATATTAGAAAACAAACAGAGAAATAGTAGTACTAAGACAACTCCCAATAGTAATATAAAACTACCAATCTCAACACAAATAATCACAGTATTAACAACCGGTGATGATAATTCAGATGAAACAATAGATTTCACTGAACCAAATTATCTTTCTGAAGAATAATGCAAAGAACATTAAGTACAATAAGTTTTAACCCTAACTTCTCATAATTTAAATGTGCAGCTCAAAATTGGAGGCATAAACGTCAGGGGTCTTAACTCACTGGACAGAGTATACATATGCCATCAGAAGATGGTTGGAAAAAGTGAAACTAGACATCATTTGCTACTCAGAAACAAAACTGCACTTACAATCTAATTTTAAAATTAATCAACTACTAAATCAATATGGATTATTTCAGTATATAACTGCTAATACTGCTTTCTCTGGAGTAGCTTTTTTAATCAACAATTGTAACAATTTTTTCTTGTTTAATAAATTATATTTTTTTTAAAAAAGGTGGTTGCAAGAGTTATAG
This sequence comes from Epiperipatus broadwayi, assembly GCA_028023455.1. Taxonomy (NCBI): domain Eukaryota; kingdom Metazoa; phylum Onychophora; class Udeonychophora; order Euonychophora; family Peripatidae; genus Epiperipatus; species Epiperipatus broadwayi. Next base: position 3,772 of record JAQFVV010008197.1, read on the forward strand.
TTGTAATTACAATGTTTTGAAGGGACTTGAACTTGTTAAAACGAATCCATAATTAGTTGTATAATATTTAGAAACCATTTTAACTATTCAAATTACAAAATAAAAGCAGAATAATTTAATATTATATAGGTAAAATAAATGATATTAGCAATACTTCAAAATATGTTTAATATCCTGTTAAATAAATATTTTAAAACCAATAGTTTACAATGTAGTTATAAATATAGTTGAATAAATTATTAAATTTATCTTTAAAATAAGTTAAAACTGTATAATATTAAAGTTCTTAATATTTTATGGTGTACCAAATGTTTCAATTTTATTTATTGTTATAAAAATATCAAATTTACTATTCTAAATTTTATTATTATATTTAATATTTTGAATTATGTATTATTTTTTACATTAAAGATTCATTTTAAATTTATTTCAAACAGAACATTTTAAAATTACAACATTTATGTCTGGAAAAAGCCTATTACATGACTGACAATACGTGTATAATGCTTGCGTGAATTTTAAAAAAGTTTTAATTATTTTCCAAAATTATTGATAAAGTGGGGACATTTGAACATGAAAAAATATGTTACAATATATAAATTAGTTATAAAAATATTTTAAACTAATAAATGTAGACTAAAATTGCTACATTAAATTAAATATTTATAATTTAATAAATTGGTACATAATTAATAAATTGTATTGTTTTAAAATATTTTGTTTGGTTGAATAGGGTTATAAAATAATTTAAATATTAAATATTTTATTTTATTTTTTATTTAAATGATGACTCATTATTTTATTTTCAATTTTAAAACTACTTAATTTAGGTAATATGTAAATTAGTTTATTTGTCTGACTCTATTTTTCCATTCAAATCTCTTATTAAATAGGGTATAAATACAGCATAAAAATTAGGCTTGTCTTTTATTATAATTATTTTTGTTTCAACTATTACTTGTTATTAAATAGTGTAAAATTATATTACTATAGCCATGTAATATAGAAAAACTTAATAGTAATTTTAAAAAAAATTAAAATATTATTTTATAGAGTTTAAATTATAAAAAAAATATTTACTTCTACAATATCTGTGAGTAAGCCAATTTAAATTTCCTATCAGTTAACTATTTATAAACTTAGTTGAATATCATTATTAACTAATGGAGCAGAAACTTATAGTCAGTGATTGGGGACCAAATGCCAAAGAGTATATGAAAGCATGTTCTTACCAAGTTATGTAAGATTTTACATTTTTTTGTTATGGAGTACTTCAGAATTATAAGCAGTTATTCTCTATGAATATATTGTAATGGTCAGATTCATGTGCTTCGTTAACATAGTGCAGAATTCGACCACCAAACAGAAGAGCAGCACCATTGGTAGGAAAATTACCAGCAGTACTGAATTCGAACATGGTTTATTGGTTTCAGAATACACACTATGAAACAACACATCTGATGCTACCGTAGGAAACATTTCTTTAGGCACAAAGATCAGGGAGATGCAAGAGACTCATAGACTTTATTTTTGAGTTAGACATATAATAACATTAATTTTAGACATTTATATATTTTAAATAATCGAAGAGATAAAACTCTGAATGTGTGTTGAACAAATAAACAAATGACGGCAGATGTATGGTTTGAAATTATTTAATTATACTGAAATTTTAGTAGCGGTATTATTATTCCGATACCTTTTTATATTTACAAATGAAGTACAATTATTTTATTAACATAATCCAGCTACCTGAATTCTTGGATAAGTATTTTCAAGAATTTAATGTCTTTTGCAATGCACAAATCTAAATTAGGAAATAATAATAGCGGCTGCGGACATACATTTTATTTAATTAAATAAGAGATTTATAAAGAATTAATTATGGGCAGACATTGATTTGAGAGCGAATTCATGTCATATAATGTAGAGATGGAGTCATACTTGCAATGCCTAAAATTAATAAATAAAGATACACGTAATACATTTAGAACAGTGCTGCGAATGTGGCAGTATGTTAAAACTGAAAAGCCAATGAATGAATTTTAAAGGACAGGCTGGCATTTGCGACTGTGCTGCAATTATTCCCTGACTGTGTGACAGGCGTCAAGTCCTATGGGAACATTCCTTATGTCCACTTATATGGGACGACTAAGATGCAGTATTCACTGTGTGATCCGGAATATACAATGCTCAAATATGGATTATTGCATCTCTAAACTGTAACACATGTCTATCTAACATAATATTAAATCGGACTTACTTTTAAGATTTAATCTAAAATTTACAACTCAATCTCACAACATCAACATTTAATAAATAACTTATTTTGCTCTCAAATAAATGTACTTAGTGGATTTATTGAAATACACTAACTTTATTATTTAAAACTAAAAAGCAGGTTTAAAAGAGAATTTGTAAGTTGGGGTGGTTATTCTAAAAACTAATATGTCCGCCAGCTACTATGTAATAGACTCCTGCATTTACAATAAGGGAAACAATGAATGTGTGTCGATTAATATGAAATTAATTGGAACAAAATAATCTCTCATAACTAAAATATTAATAATATGATTGGCAGGACTCACCTTCATTATTTTATGCAATCATTTATTTATCTATTAGAGAATTATGGTAATTTCTGGGCAGACAGCCAACATAAGTATAGAAAAGAGAGTTACTTTTCGGTTGCCGCACAAAATGGCAACCATTTTAATTATGATTTACATTTAAAGATTGGTTAGGTCTAGTCGAAAATCTTATAGGCATGTTATTATTAACATTAAAACAATGCAAAAGTAGAAATACATACCCAAGAAATAAACAAGAGTTATGTACGCTAAATTATTAAAAAGATATACTGAATATAGGTTAACAAGTAATTTTATAAGTATACAATTTATGTAGAATTAGCTATAGCTGGTGAATAAAATTTAGAGTACTCTAAGGTCTTGGATACAGTACCTGTTTTATAACAAGATGAATTTTATGTTCCAGGCCAGTCGTGAATTGTTTGTTTAGTTTATGCAGTAGCTTCTTTTTCCCACACTCAGGTCATGGTGTTCAATTAATAGCAGTAGTAGTTCTCCACCTATTTTGACAGCAGATCCCCATTATTCAAATTATGAAAGGCACATGTGAAGGTTTGGGCATACGATTGATCATCTCCAGAGGAGAATAGTCCAGGTGCTTTCTACTCGATCATTTTACAATATACAAATTAAATCAGGATTTCCTAAGTCTCCAAACCAAGCAAGAGCACAGCACAAAATCATTTTTTTTATTTCCAAAGTCTTTCTTTTTCCTTTACCTTATCTTTTATTTTTATCTATTTTATTTGTAGATCAATCCATTTGTCCTGAGGAGAATCAATGCATTAGTCAGAGTTTACGATTTTTAATTAATTCAGAAAGATCCATTTCCTATTGTATAAATTTGTTTTACACCTTTTCAACATTTTTTAGCAATTAAAACTTTTAGGGAATTTTTTTAATTAATCCATTATCTCTCACTGACCATGACTTGCAAAATTTCAAGTACAATAAAGATTTATAATTTATTTTTACTTTTTCTTTAAATTAAATCAAATTTCAAAATTATTATTTAAAATAAGATTTTTTTGAAAACTAAAAATAAATGAACGAAAGTTTATAACTTAAAATAAATATTTAAAGTTATCTAAACATTGTATAAGTGAAGTTTGAAATTATATCAAATATTTTTATTTATTGTTTTAAATTTGTTATCGAAGTGTGTGTGCGTGTGTGTGCGTTTATGGTGAATTTGACAGATGTTTATATATTTTTAATACTGCTACACACAATTCAATACCAAAAGTTTAAATTTAAATAGGATAAAGGTGGTGGGTGAAAGAAAAAGGTGAATCTTAAGATTCGAATTTGAATCTTACTGTTTCAATATTATGTATAATGACTATGTCCATATTGATAAAATTAACAATTGTTAAAAGACATTACTCTAATATAAGACCTTGGAAGAGATTCAAATGTAAATTACCTTTAAATTTAAAAAACATTGGAGATAAACTATGATATATCATTTTCTAGAACATTTATATTATTATTTTTGAATGATTGTAGTTTGAATATTTGGATAGAAGGTTGCGAGTTAACTTGAATCTAACTGTTAACTCACTCTAAAACTGCCAATTTTTTATGTTATCATTATGAATTATTGCTCATTTTAAAGTTTAAAAAGTTACATAAGATGCTGCCTACTCTTGAATTATTTTACACATAAAAAATCAATAATAGTGAAATTGGAAGCTACAACAATAGAAGGCAGTTTTTCTAGATGCTGATTGGTTGGTTCTGATTTCAAACAAGAGAGAGCACCTTTCAATAATTTTTACAACTCCAACTTTTTTGTTTTGAATTTGAAAACAAAAATGTAGATTTTATAGCATTTTTAGTATTTTTTACATATAAATTATTTTGACAAAATATGCTGAAAATGAAATGATTTTACATAATTACTTAAAATTTTAGTAAAAATTATTTACTTTTACACAAATGTACATTAAAAAAGAAAAGCAATTATATACACAACATTTTCTAATAGCTTACAAAGGTTTCTTAGGTTCTCCACTATAAAATATATTTATAACTATAAATAGAATTTTATTTTTTAAAAAACCTTCATTTCCTTTCATATTCTGACAATTTATTAATTTGCTTTTACAAAGGAAACTAAAATGAATATGATATTAAAAGTTGAATGTATTTTTACTGCTGATTCTGTAATTGACCAATCAAAAGTTTAGAGTTTTAACTCACTCAGCCAAATGAAATTTTTCATAATCCAAAGGTTAATAATATTTATCTTTAAAACAAATTTTTATTTGGACTTGTGCAGTAAGAAATTTTAATAATGACTTATAGAAAAATATATTTGATGAAAAACTATATATAAAGAATGTGAATGTTTAAATATAATGACTGCTGTTTAATTTCTACATTGTTTGAAGAGAGAAAAAATGCTTAATGAAAGAGAATACTATCGAGGATAAATAACATTTAATATTGAAATTTAAACTCATCTACTTACTGTTTTATTGTGCTTTATTGGATTATAATGGAGAAATGATAAAACATCTGCTTTATTTGGAATTATGAGCTCAATAAATGTTGCCTAGGATGATGCATCTTTCACTGAAAAGGTTGGATACATATGTACATGGAAGGAATGGATTACTTACCTTAAATTGGTCTTTTATTTGATATTAAAATTTTTATTATCCTGGGGGAAGTTGCATGGATAATATTAAAAAAATTATTATTATCCTGAAAGAAAGTTGCAGATATATAGAATGTAAACATCTTTTCACAACAGGATGGATAATATTTTTTATGATTTTTCTAGATTTAATTTTGACAATTATTTTTTACTGCATTGTTAATTTCTGCACTGAAGAAAAGAAAGTTGGAAGAAAGAAAAAACTTTGAACAAAGATTGTTGCTTAGCGACTGCATAAATTGTTATACCCACAACTTATCTGCACAACTGCAAGAAAGAACTTATGAGGTAATACATAACTTTCAAGTTTTTTATTAGTTTTAATTTATTAATTGTAAACAATATTAACCTTAAAATGAAGACTTTTTTACATTTTACATTAGATAACTTGAACTAATAGACATTTTGATTATAATAATTTTAATTTTAAAAATAGATTAACAATTTTAAAACTTCAGAAACTTTTTTTTTAAAAAATAGAATATTTTATAATGAGAACTGTATGAATGAAATTTACAATTTTTTATTCCATTATATTGGTAAACAGAAGACATCCAAATGTGGTTATAATTCTATTTAATCACATAGGTAATTTTAATTATTTTTGATTTTAAATAATATAATTTTTTAAATTACTTGGAATTTAAATATTTATATTATACAGAAGAAATAAATGGATAAAAGGATGTGTGGATTAATAACACATACAAATTTTATTGGATGATATAGGCTATAAAATAAAAATATGCCTATATTTTGTGAAGAAGTTAGTTATAAATTTATTAAATATTTTTTATAATTTTATTAAACTTTTTTCAAAGTAAAATGATATTACATTTATTTTAAAACATATGAGTATTCATGATATATTTTATTTCAAAGTCATTTGGATTTATGACAAATCTTAAGTGTGTGAAACCATTTCTTAAAATATTTATAGTTTGGTGAACCAATATGTTACTTTTGTTTATTATTGGGAATAATCGTTCAGTTTGTTTTGTGATGAAAATTGTTTTAAATCTAGATGGAATTTTATATGATAGTGGACAGGGTAATAGGAAATGAAACCCTAGATGTGTATATTGTAGGGTATGTCAAGAAGATAGGAAGATCAATTTATATTTTATCGATGTAAATATTGTACATATACTTTTAACAAAGTCCTGTATTATTGTATGTTATTTCAATGGACAGTGTTGGTTGTTTATATTTGTATAGTCTGTAAGTGCTAAAAAGCTAGGTTATTATTTTCTATGGGTATTAGACTAAATCATACCTAATATTTCACAATGCACTCCATATGAATTACTGAATTTATTTTTATACTATTGAGTCATTATTCTAGTTATTCCTTCATATTCTATACATTATATCACTATGCTAATTTCATTGGTTATGCATTGTGGAGTTCAGTATTCTGACAGTGGAATAAGGAATAAACTTAAAATTATGAATTGTTTTAAATTAGATTGCAAGATAGGGTTTGAATTAAGGTGTGGTACAAATGATCTTAAATATTTAATGCTGATTGTGAAAATGATAAAGGAATTATGACTATTCCTAATATTTTTCGATTTTTTTCATAAAATCAATAATATTTTGAAGAAATTCATATTTTACAAGAAACATCAGAATAAAGAATGTGAAGTGCAATTATAAATGCTTATTTATATTATTAATTTTATATTTTATTTTGAACATGTAAACATATAATAAAACTTAGAGTGGTACAAAGCAAAGTATTTTAGTACCTCAATAATCATTATTTCACAGTCTTATATTTTATGAATATAAAACAAACCCAGAATATATTTTGTCTAATTAAAGTATTATATAAAATATCTTATTTTACATTTCATGAAAATAAAGAAATAACACTATTTGATTTATTTAACTGATAGTGAATCTAACATAATCTAGAAAAGTAAATATTGTAATGTGGATCTTTACTTATGATAAATAAGCCAGAATGAAGGCTTATACATTTGTAATTTTTTTGTTTCAGTAATATTTAATCTATTTATTTTTATGTATAATTTTGTATATAATTTTTTACATTTTAGTATTCTATTTGTTAGCTTTAGTAATATTTAACTGTAGAATTATTGTATAAATTGTGTTTTTAACTAAAATAAATTTGATAATATTGTTTTATAAAATTTTTTATCAGTGTTGTTTATTAATCTATTCCCTTCCACCAGATATGACATACATAATTTAAAATTGAACATATAACATATTTTGCATATAATAAATAAAAATAATTTATTTAAATAGTAATTGTTATTCAGAATATGATATTGGAATATCTCATTATTATAATATCATTTGCTAGTCATAATTAATTATTTAAATTGCTGCCATATAATTGAGTATATTCTTTTATTGCTGCACTATTCAGATTATACCATACTTTTAAATTGCCTAATGAAAAATATAAGAATTGAGTTGTTATTGTTGTTGCTGCTATCGTTGTTGTTGTTGATGTTGTTATTATTATTATTATTATTATTATTATTATTATTATTATTATTATTATTATTATTATTATTATTATTATTATTATTATTATTATTATTATTATTATTATTATTATTATTATTATTATATTTGATCTGATTATTAAGTAGTAAATATAGTACAAATTATTAATTAGATGAAGTGTAGGAATATTATATTTTATTATTATTATTGTTGTTGATATATAGTTGAGATTGTTGCACAATCACTCATCATACTTAGCTACAGGATTTTAAAAATTAATTTGCTGATTTTATTTAAAGAACCGGAGATTATATTTTTCAATAATAGAAAGCTATCCATTAAAGTGTGAAGATTTTCTATCTTAATATAAACTGAACACTGATTATATATATGTGTGGGAGATGATAATCTGGATGTGCTGATGAGTGCTGTTTTAGCATGAAATACAAATATTGGTGACTATTTATCTATTCTACATGTGTGTGGTCATGTGTATCAGTTGTATGAGATAGTGTAGATAGTTTTTGGGTGCTTGAATGTCTGAGTTCAAATCCCCTACATTTACAATTAAAGCTCCAGGTTTGTGAAGAGTGCCTGGTTTTGAAATATTTACATATAAGCTTGTATCCTGACCATCCCTCTTCTATGTATTTAAATGGATAAGATCCTATACACGAGGGGTCAGAATGACTTCAGGTCAACATGGGCTTCGCAAAAATGTTAGCATTAGCATGGGATTTGGCTTTCTTTCATCAGATTTTTAATAAAATGGATTGCTGAAAAGTTGGAGGTAGGAGTGGATTGAAGTCTGTCCATTAAAGTGTGAAGATTTGCCATCTTGATATAAACTGAACACTGATTATATATGTGTGTGTGGGAAATGATAATCTGGACCAACTGATGAGTGTTGGTTCAGCATGAAATACCAATATTGGTGATTATTTATCTTTTCTACATGTGTGTAATTGTGAGTATCAGTTGTATGAGGTAGTGTGGATAATTGGTGGGCGCTTGAAAGTCTGAGTTCAAATCCCCTACATTTACAATAATAGAAAGTATAATTTATTAATATTATATTTAAATTATTTAATGTATTTCAAAGTGTTAAAAATGCCATAGATTTATATTATTAGTTGAGTAAAAGGGGGGATAGTGTTCTTATGTGATTGAGACTATGTCCTTAGGGAGGCATTCTCAATGTTTACCAACTACTGTACATTTTGCTAAATGTCTCATGATAATTATTAGTATGTTATTTATTCATTTATTTAATCCAAGCATATATTATTAATTATTAAATTTTGAGATAGTCTAATGATAGAAATTATCTTAAGATATTATTAATACTTATATCTTGCTATATTATGATCAGAGCTTTCCTGGATGATTAATTATGTACATTACTTGATCTTTGGTGAGATTGAAATCTTTTAACATATAATTTTTTTCTTATATATATATATGTATTGTAACGGGATTGGGGATTGTATAAAAAGATTGAACTCGGTGATGGAAAAATCATCATCACTCACAGTCCATTTAAAATCAAAAATCAATAGTTTACAATAATATACAAAAGTACATATAATATTTTATAAGAACATAAAATCAAAATCTCTGTGAGATCATTGAGAGATCAGCCAGCTACTCAAAACAGCAATTAAAAGCATAATTATAAATTCAACCAGCATTATAAAGTAAATATCAGCATAAGTAAAATACCATTCATCATCATCATTGATGGGAATAAACCAATTAGTACAATAAATCAACAGTCAATCTTGTGACTGGATTGAAAATGGGCTAAGACCAGGCTAAAAATTGAGCCTTTGCCAGCTTGGGCAATTATATAAACATAACTTGGATGCACCAGCTAAGTGCCCATCCATTAAAATACATAAGAATCAAAAATCTAAACAATAATGCTGGAACATTTAAAACATGCTGATCATCATCAATGCTCTGGCCACTTAGTACCATTGAAGTACTGGCCAACCATAAAATTAAATTTTTAATAAGACTAAAGTAAAATAAAAGATAATAGTGCATGGACTTTAAAGAGTATAATCTTAAGCACCAACCAAGATGATGATTGATCATCACTGGATGCCCAAAGCACTAACCACATCTCCATTTATATGTGCATGAATCTAGACCAGAGAACATGAAGCTCTATTACTGTATGTGAACAAGAGATGATGGAATACAATTTTAACAATTAAATACAAGTTTATTAATAACAAAAAAAAAACAAAAATAAATGATATTTAAGGTCTTATAGAATAAGGCTCTGATTTTGAAAAGTATAAACAATTATATATACATGACTAAAGTTATTACATGGTTTTACAATATTTCTCAATTAGATTTTATAAATGCAGATATATATATATCCGTACGTGGATGGGCATTTTATGACATATGATGAAGACATTTCAATTAAACATAAAATAATTATTACATTTGTAATTTGCATAATTGCTATTCAAAATTTGAATTGTTACATTAATTTACAAAATTACAATTTACAATTCATATTATTACTATGGTTTACACATATATACACACAGACATGCGATTTAGGTATCTACAATTAATACTAACAAAAAAAAATGATTATAATTTTACATATATGAGTGTGTGTGTATATACACACACTGACCTTTACCTATTTAAATTTGTTACAATAATATATTATATTTTCCTAATTAATTTCATTTGGAAAACATACATAAATTTCACACAAATATGTGTGTATAAACAAAATATAGATATAATTTAAAATTACTTTCAATTTATAAGTTCTCAAAAGTATAGTCAATTTTTGACAGGTATTTGTTGATTAATTATCACCGTTTTTGGACTAATTTAAAAGATTTGCTTTTTCAATTTTAATTCAAACAAAATTATGCTTGCATTTAAATTATATATTCTCTTTTTTTTTTTATGAATATGAAAATTATTTCTTAGCAACATATATATAGCAAATCGTCTCTCTTTTAAACATTTGATTGGAGCAAATTTTACTTTAAGTTACGAAGTTAAAATGTCTTTTATAAGAATATTTTAAAAAATACAACTGACTGTATACACACACGATGTATTTATCTGTGGTTTCCTGCTTGCCTAGATGAACAGTAGCATCAGTACACCAATTTCTTCAAGCTTTTTCTTGGTAAGTTTGGTTTCTAGCCCATCAAAAAAAATATAATTCCAGGCTTGTTGTCATCATCAGATAAAAGTATGTAATTCATGTAAAATCTTGATCTGAAGTTGATTTCTTTCTGTCTAGGATTGTTCAAGGCAAGCAGCTGTTTTGATTTAATAAATTTCAGACAAGCAACTATCCTCTTTGTTTAAGGCTATGAATTACAGCACAAAGAAGTGGGTCATTTTCTCCACGTGAATTTAAACTCCTGAGAAGAAAATATTAGTAGCTTCTAAATCTAATGTCCTGCCTTCAGATGTATCAATTCATGGTAGCTATTCTGCCAACTCTCTGCTACAGCCAACAACATACTGCTCTCTTCAAAATCATTATCCAAAACTTTGCAGTCAGCCTAGTTGGTCACTGCTTAAAATATTAAAAACCCTTCTGACCAACTTTTACAAAACTGCAAGCAGAACTGTTCTTTTCAAAATCACTATCCAGACTGAAGATAATTTGTTATCAGCTCTTTTTATAAAATCATCTGAGGTGTTATAGCAACACCTTGATTAAAAACCGAATTTTATTTTTATCTCTCTAATGCCTTGGAATCTATATACATGTTTTTATTTTAGGGGATTTCTAATAGATAAAAACATTTTTAATTAATTTAAAAATACCAAAAATAAGTATGGTGTTTTTACATTTCAAAATCAGAATAATAATAATACAATATTTATATTTATTCAGACCTTTTAAAAGCTTAAATTATAAAACAATATTTTAAATTAGATTTATTATTTTTTTATTTTTTAATTTCAATGAATATAGAAAATATCTACTATAACTTTTGTCTGTGTTTATTTCTACTTTTCCTTTATTGTATGTATGTATGTATGTATGTATGTATGTATGTATGTATGTATGTATGTATGTATGTATGTATGTATGTATGTATGTATGTATGTATGTATGTATGTATGTATGTATGTATGTATATATATATATATATATATATATATATATATATATATATATATATATATATATATATATATATATATTCAGTTTAATACTTATTTAACTGCATTGATATTATTAAAAAATGAAAACTACATTAAAAATAAATTTCACATTAACTATACACTATTCAGTGAATAAATTGAGAGTAAGTTTTGATGAAAGAAAATGAAAAATAAATTTCAACTTGTTTGGGAATAGATTAAGCTCTTCATAATTACCAATCACATGGAATTCAAAAAGTATGTTAAAAGGATGGTGAAAATTTATAGCAAATATTTTCTTTAATAACATGCATAAGAATGTATTTTAATTACAGCAAAATGGAATTTGCAATACATCTGGATCTTGTTTTATGTGAATTATTTTAATGTGATAATGAAGTTATGTGATTCATGTTTCTTCTTAATATCTTTCATATTTCAATATATTTATTAGATATCAAGAAATTTAAATTATTAATAACTTATTTTGACTTGAAATACTTTTTTAAAAAGTATAAAATTATATTAGCAGCTAATGTGAATATGGTCTAAAGCTGTATTTAGAATCTTATCTTCTATTTAATATCCTACTTATACTATTGAGTAAATAATAATAATAGATTTATATGTACAAATAAAAATATTGCAATAAATATTCAAAAAATTTTAACTTTTAAAATGTATTTTATTAGATATTAACAGAAATATATTTTTAGATTTTATAAATAAAAAATAATGACGATTTTATTGATTTTATAAACTGAAAATAATCTTTCTAATGATAATTTTTTTGTTTTGATTGTGATCTCATTTTTTTAATATAGAAACAGCACAAGACTGAAAGTGGTGCTAGTTGTACATCATGTCATGAATCTGGTGTCTTACCAGTTCACAAATCAACACATAATGTCAAATAGTGAAAATGATTAAAATATGTATAAAAAATGTAAAATTAAATACTGTAGTTAATAAAAAAAAGTAAAATAAGTTTGTCTTGTATTAATTTTTTTCAAATATTTGAAATTTTTTATTAGTCATACTTTATTTTCTTATTTTTTTAATGCAAATTTTAAAGTAATTTTTCCTTGTTGCTTTGCCTTTATACCAATTTCTGAAAATTACAGCACCTATCCCCTATTTTTTAAGGTAAGTTAAGTTTTTTTTGTGTATGATTTTTTTTTGTGTGTGTTTTCTGAGGAATGTATCTACCGCATAAAATGAGACCCAGGTGTATTCTGATTTTAAAATGCCTTAAATTTTTGTTCTTCAATTTTGAATGTAAATTGGTCTGTTACTCTATTCAAGCATTATTAAAAACTAATTATTTAGGTTTTTGATACAAATTATATGTACATGTATATAAAATGTATGAAATAACACAAAAGTCATACTTTAAAATTTGTGTTTAGAAACAAAATATTTGTTTTATTATATATATATATATATATATATATATATATTACTTTTGCAAATAATGTTACTATAGCAATAATTATTGGACTAATGAATTTATTATTTTTGTTTCTATCTACCGAGAAACTGCAAATCAATTAGAAGTACTCCTCTTAACACAAATGGCCATTTACACTCATATTTCAGTATATTGTCCTGATTAAGGCTCTTCGTGGGTGATTGTATGTAATTAATAAAAGGCATCAGTTCTTCAGTACAAACATATGGATTTCCTGAAAATATCATACAAAAATAAATATTAAAATTATACTATTAAAAATTAATCACTTGTCTGTTCATATATATATATATATATATATATATATATATATATATATATATATTTATCATATATATAATATATATAATATATATATATATGATAAACAAAACAAGTTGTAAATTTTGTAACTTGCTATGGCTTGCATTTTGTGATCACTAGATGAAGCTTTACCAATAGCCGTCTATCAAGCTCTGTTTACATAAATGCTGAGACATATAGAATTCAATATCTCTTTCAAATTGTCTCCAACCTTTAAACAATGGTTGTCTCCAACCTTTAAACAATGGTTTAAAGCTAGTTGGCTCACATCAGTAAAGGGTAGGAAGACTAGAAACTGATGTGAGCCAACTATTTCGAAACCATGGTTTAAAAGTTGGAGACAATTTGAAAGAGATATTGAATTCTATCGCTCTCAGCATTTATGTAAACAAAGCTTGATAGCAGGCTATTGGTAAAGCTCCATTTAGTGATCATATATATATATATATATATATATATATATATATATATATATATATATATTAGTTGAAATATCAATGCAAATTGTAATGATTATTATAGATTTTTGAAATTTCATCCAGAATTTGCATAACACTATTGTTGGTGTGAAATTTAATTCTGCATATTACATACATATTTATCACTAAAATTATTGAACTGTTTGTTAAATATTTAAAAACTGATATAAAATTCCAATTTTTCAATAAGTAATATCAATCAATTTATCAGATATCCATCAATCAATTTATTGACTAATTTAAAACTGGATCCTCAATTCTTAATTTTTTGAAACAAGCTCTGAATGTATAAGTGAACCAAGATATAAAATGCAGTCCCATATATCACTGATAAAATTATTGCCACAACAACTGCAAAAAATATTTGAATTATTTTTGTTTTCTATTGCAGTGGTATTTCATATCAAATATATATAAATACATTGAAAACTGTCAACACATAGACAATAACACTATTACAATTAACAGTCTCAATTTTTTGTCAAGGCTATCAAATTTCACCAATGAAGATGGTAATCCATTTTTATTTAAAGGTCTAACAATTTTATATCAATACTAAAAATTGCAACTTGTCCACAGAACATGAAATTATTTATGCAAAGAAGCTTATTTCATGAAATATAACTTGTTCTGAATAAAGACTAACAAATAGTCAATGATAACATTCAAGCTGTAATTATAACATTCAAACTGCACTATAACAAAGTAATATATATATATATATATATATATATATATATATATATATATATATATATATATATATATATATATAAGTATTACTTTGTTATAGTGCAGTTTGAATATTATCTAAACAAATCAATTAACTTTAATCTGAGATAATTTTTTTAAACTTACTAAATAAATTAAATCTATATGATTAATTACTCAGAATACAATAAAATAATTGCATTTTGATGCTAATAAATTATCTGTTAATCTTTTTTAAATCTTAGCTATAAAATTAGTTATGTTTAGCTCATTTTTTTTCAGAAGAGTATGTAAATTAAATATTAACTTTTAACCCAAAACATATGTTTTCTTAATATTAAAATTAAATCTTTGTTTCAGCTTTTAATTTATTGTGTATTATCCATTTTATACATATAATTGATTAAATAAAGTTAAACTATTAATGCATAAGAGTTAAATAACACAATTTACATAAGATAAAGTTATCTTCTTTCTCTCTTTATTTATTATTTTTATGTTTTTTTAAAATAGAATAGCTTATATTTTTAAAGTACACCATAAGCCAATGTGCAATAGTAAAAGGTCACTATATATATATATATATATATATATATATATATATATATATATATATATATATACCAACTATCCCCCATAGCAACTATACCCCCATAGCAACTATATTGTGTTGATACATATGATAATTTTGTCTAAAAATTATTGAAATAAAAATATTTTGTTAAAAGAAAATAGTATGTAAAAGTTTAACAGTTTTTTTTTATTGCAGTTGTTTTCAAAAACGTAAAATTATAAGTCAAAGGGTTTTTTTTTAAATAAAAGTTACAATTAATTAATTAAAAGGGGGAGGGGATTTGCTTTAGAAATGTCAAACTAAAAGTTTTATAAAAGAAGTTAAGGAGTTTTTTTATTATTATTAGTTTAAATATAACTTAAAGTTTAAAAATATAATTCTCTTTTTATTTAAGTTAAAGAAGAAAAAAAAGAGTCATCTTAAAAACTAAATAGCGAATTGTTTGTAAGTTATATATGTGCATAAATGACGAATTAATATGAGCTTGTTAATAAAATATATATGTGTGAGTGTAAAAATAGCATAAATATGTGCATGTTAAAATGAAATAAATGAAAGTTAAAAATTAAAAACACTCAGCGATGGATACAAAGTTAAAAATCTAGAAAACAACAAGTTTTGTGAAAGCTATTAAGTTAAATAAAAAACAACAACAATAAGTTTGCGGTGGCTACTAAATGAAAACACAGGATTAAAGGTTTATCATGAGGAATGCAATTAAAGGCAAGGACGGTATTTTGACAACAGACATAGCTGGAGGACATCAAAATGACAACAGGCCTTAAGTATAAATAGTCCAGTTTATTTAAGGGACAGTTGAGATTACAGTTCAGTTGAGAAAACATATGGCATAACAATTCAGATAGCAGTTGAGTCAATTAATCAGTCTTCAAACAGTCAATCAATTAGTGTACCAGAGCAATTCAGTGCTAATCATCAGAATCATGTGACTTTCTCTAGCCTGAGTCGTCAACATCCTACTTGCCCAGAAAAGGATAATGCTTGCATAACAACTTGAAATCCGTCATCAATATTTAACTGTCTCCAAGAATAGTGCCACTGAATAATAATAAAACTCCTCAAGAAAGCTTCTTAGCTGGCTGGAAATACTCTCACTTAAAGCAGCAAGCAGGAAGAAAACAAAAATATATTAAAATAAAGTTCACAACAGACATCAAGAAGAAGTCCACGTTCTAAAATCCTAGGTAATAACATTTTTATTCTCATTTCTAAAGTAGCCATCACATTAGTTTAAGCCTCCCAGAGTCAATTAATAATGAATTCTATAGCATACATAAACAAACTATTAATGTGTGTGTTTCTAAATTTCAATTATTATTTAATGCTTTGTTATATGATTTTATAGTGTGTGAATTAAAAATGTGTGCAATCATTATAACAGTGTTATATTAGTTAAATCATATTGGTAAAAGTATTTAAAACTAGTATAATAAATGTTAGTTAAAATAAATTGTCTTTTAAACTTAAAGCTTAATCTGTCAATCAATTATTTTCCCAATAATTGAAATAATTTGTTATTGATTACAAGTAGCTGAGCTAGTCATGGGTATACCTTAAACATTAAATTAGTGGACATTATTTAAAGCATGTTATTTATCCTATGGGTAAGTTCCTGGTGCCTGTGTTTCTACAAAACAAAAAAGTGCTTTAAACATGGTGTTGAATTCAACAGTTGAGAAGAAATCTGTTTCTTTCAAATGTGATCAGTTAGATATATTTCACAGATATATCTGCTGGCTTGGATTCAAATGCTTTTTGAGTACTCTCTTCTTTGCCTAAGAGGCCATGGTGGAGCAATACATAAATTGCAAGGAATAATATTGTATTATATTTTAGTCATATAATTTTGTTTTCATAAGATAAATTTATTTAAAGAGTTAAAGTAAATATTGTGTTTACTCCATCAGGGATATATGTTTCCATTTAATAATAATTTTCTGGAAAACCATCCACCCAGTACAATATTGAAAAACAAAAAAAACACAAGGTAAAAACTTGCTAATGCTTGTATTTATGACAATAGATGGCGTTCTACCAAAAACACCATCAAGCATAGTTTTTTGTTTACATAGAAGTCAGAGCAAGCATTCACTATCTCTAACTTTAATTTCAACCTTCAAATCATGATTTTAAGCTATTTGCTATTGTCAGTGAAGGACAGTAATAAGAAAATAGATCTAAACACAAACTCTGAGCGTTTATGAAACAGTTTCTATTCAGCTTGCAAGCGTGAATCTTTTAGTCACGTAATGTCTTCAAACTCAGCATAGCTTGAAATCATGATCTGAAGGTGGAAATTAAAGTTAGAGATGGTGAATGCTTGCTCTGACGTTTATGTAAACAAAAAACTATGCTTGACAGTGTTTTTGGTAGAACGCCATCTATTGTCATAAATACAAGCATTAGCAAGTTTTTCACTTGTGTTTTTTTGTTTTTCACAAATGTACCTTTGAGGACTTTCTTGCAATGATATATATTGCAGAGGCTTCTACTATGTGGTGATGCTGAACTGAGATCAGACCCATGTAGCTATCTGGCTTGCGATGCTGAGTTTGAAGATATTACGTGTCTAAAAGATTCACGCATGCAAGCTGAATAGAAACTGTTTCATAAATGCTCAGAGTTTGTGTTTATATCTATTTTCTTATTCCTTTCCACTGACGATAGCAAATAGCTTGAAATCATGATCTGAAGTGGAAATTAAAGTTAGAGATAGTGAATGCTTGCTCTGACATTTATGTAAACAAAAAACTATGCTTGACAGTGTTTTTGGTAGAACGCCATCTATTGTCATATATATATATATATATTGTACCCTTTTGTTTAGATCAGAATGGATTATTTCTGTCAATTTACTAGAAAATTTTACATTTTAAAGTTAAGTAAGGGAATGATGTATGGTATGTGTTGATGATCTTTTAATAATCTATTTAGGGCAGGTAAAATAATTGATGTATAATATTTTGTTAGTATTTGGAAGAAAACAGTTAATTAAAAATCATTGTAAGATTGTATGGTTGGGAAAGCTGGCCATAACAAGTACTGATTTAATAAGTCTTATAAGTGAATGATTAAAGTAAATTTTAAAAGTAGTAATTTAAAGTTAAACGAATAGATTATTTAATGATAATAATTGTATTTAATAGTTATATTTTAAAATCATTTAATTAAAAGTAATAATGGAGGAGAAAAGTGCATATTTGATTTTATAATATTGAAATAATTATTCTAAATTTCTCTATAATATTATTTTATGTAAAATTTTATAAATTAAATTATTTATTTTAATTTCATTTAAATTATTAGTGTCTCATTTATTTTTGTAAATCATGTGATGTGTAATATTCACACCTGTGCTTGAGAATGAAATAATATTATATGTTATAAATATTAGGTTAGGTTTCAAAATAAATATAATAGATAAAATCAGATTTGTGTTTTATTTTAAAAATAAATATGTTTTGTTTAAAAGAAAGATAAAAATAGTAATAAATAGGGTAATGTGATTTGTAAAAGTTATTTTAAAGTATTTATTAAGTGTAAATAAAATATGAAAATGAATTAAGAATTGAATAATATAATAAAAATAAATATTTAATAAATTATTATTAGTAAAACTTTAATCTGGCATTCTTTTTCCAGGGTTGTTGAAGTAAGCATTATTGAAATTGACCAATGAAAATGTGTAGTTTGAGCAGGTATAAAACAGCTGTGCAGGAATTCCAGGTAACTATTATACTATTATTCTGTTATACAGTTTTACCGTCGTTATTGTTACCACAACTTTAGGTAATTAATTGTTAAAATAATAGTCAATTTTATTTCATTTAAATTTCTAAAAGTACAGTAATTTACTATTATAAGATCATGATACAGAGATGCAAGGCTAAAAAATAAGTAATTCCTTACTTGGTAAGCTATTTCGTCTAAGTTATCATTAACATAAACATGGAGAAGTCGTCACTGAATGTAAATTTATTCATGGAAATATTCAATTATTATTTTCATACTAGGCACATAATTTTTCCTGTGTTAATCGGTCATGTTAAGTTATGATTGAATTTCATGAATGGGACTTCACAGAGATTTAGGAAAGTTCGACAGAAATGGAGAACAAAAGAATATGAAAGCTTTTATTTAAAAAGTTATTTAAAATAAAATAGTAATGTTTTTCTTAAAAACTTTTAGCGTGACAAAAACAATTATTTTAAGACGCTAAGATATTTCTTTCTGAAGAAATATTGAAAATCAGTTTTAAAACTGTGATTTTTTTTTTTTAAAAATGTAAAATTAAGATTATTCACAACCATGATTTATATCATAATTAAAAATCTTTAAAAAATATAATTAGTGTATGCTGGACATACAAAAGGTTTTCCGAAAACTTATTTGTGGAAAATATTTTAAATCATCAGCAGATGCTGGGAATTTTATTTGTTGTATCAGCGAACCTAGAACATCGGGAAATATGGATAAAAGTTACAAGAATTTGGAAATTGTTTTAACGAAAAATATCAAAAGCATTTTAATGCTATATTTACATAACAATGGAACACATGAATTATTTAAAATTTTGGAGATAAAGAATAATTGATTACATCAATACGGATAGTGTGAAGTAAAAAGTAAACTTACCGTATTTATCTTAGAACAATCATCTTGAATTTTTGTGTTGCAACATGAAATGTCAGAGCATGTGTAGTTTTTGGCATCAAAAGTGTGATTAACAATGTTGTACCAGGAGAAAAAGACACTTCCTTTAGTGAACTTTTTATTGAGGAAAAAAGAACATTTCATCTCAAGAAGTTTTAATGGAATTATTGTAAATATAGCTTTAAATTATTTTTTGCTACTAAAAAATTAATATTAATGCTTATTCACAGTATAGAGATAGAGTAGGAACATAAAACATTAAATTATTTACTAACCTATTGGTTAAATTGTTATTGTAAACAAAAAACTCTTTAATAATTTTTAAAAAAGACTTAATATATTTAAAAAGTGTGATAATGTGGAATAAATGATAATTAAAATGTTTTATTTAGTTCATGATCCAGAAGACATCAACTAAGTAATTGCCAGCAGAGATTACTTATGGTAATAATGTAATAATATTGATGATTTTATTATTTTGTGTGGATGTATGGGAACGTATATAAAACACTATACTTACACATAGTTTATCATTTGTTTAGTCATTTTAAAGAATATGCATACTTTTATTGATATCATAAGGATATTTAAACATAAGGAAAATATAAGTATATGATTCTATTATAACTGAACTTAGTGTTGTTTTTAAATGATTAAGGTATTAAAAATGACACTGATGCTGATTGTTTATTCTTAAGTTTGAGAGTTACCAAAGGATGAAATAATCTTGTCTTATTAGTCAGTTAGATTGTTATTTTTAAACACAAATTTATTTATTGTTATAGAAATGTGGGAATGAATTTAGCGATGTAAAGTGATAGATCTCTAATGATAATATCTTAGTATTAGGTTAAATGATACCAAGATAATATTTTGTGTAGGGTTTATTTATATGGGTATAAGAGTAGACTATAGTGATGATTATGCAAGTATAGATAACTTAGCCCTATAGCTTGTATATATTCATGGCAGTGTTTGTTTTCTGTGTGTTGAAGTTTAATGTGCCACAGTGCTGAAGAAATAGCCTGGACATTATATTTAGTAGTGGAGGTTATTAGACAAATAAGTCATACCTCTTTTCGTATACACTGTGACCATGATGATTAGTTGATAAACGTGTTATTAAGTTAAAGATATAGTTTATTCCATACACCTACTTCTTTACTTATTATTAAAATTTTCTTGGATTACATCGTAAAGGATGGTATTTAAAATACGAAATAATGAGTAAATTTGGAAATACAGAATTGTTATTGAAGTGGATAAGATAAGATATGTTACTTAGAGTAAAAATAAAAGTAAAGATTATAAGAACATGATTTTATCAGTCAAAAAGTCATAAAACTTTTCATTTTTAAAAATGATTTTATTTTTATAAAAAATAAATAATTGATAGTAAAAAGAGGGTTTATAACGATATTATTTAATTATTAAGTATTTTTCAAAGACATACTTATAATGCATATTTTTCTTTACAAGTAAAGGGACCAAACCAAATCATGTTTAATGAATATAAGTAATCATAAGTTTTTGTGAAAGTGATTTTATGATAACATACTAATACATACATTATATTTGAAATTTAAAGTAATAATTAGTAAGCAGTTTAGTTTAATTGTTATGCCATAAACTAAGGTCATTCACATCATTATTTAGTGAGGAATGACTATATGGAATAATAAAATTATTTTTTCTAAAAGACTAAATAATAAGAATAAGTCCATATTGAAATAATTATCTTATATTTTTTAGAACATAATGACTTAATAATATTTAATAAATGTAATAAAGATCCTATAATAGTATTTTTTGAAAATAAGAGATATTATTAAAGAAGAATGTTCTGTAGCCTATATTTTAGTTCATTGAATTTGTTTTTTTTTTTTTTTAAAAGTACATAAATGTGAATAAACAGAATTCCTTAAGATTGTAAATAATGTAAATAATTTTATTGTTAAGTTTGTTAATAAAATTGTTAAACTTTATAAGTCTTGGTGTTGACTCAATTTCTCCACATCACAATTACATAATCACATATAATTATAATTAAGACATAGTATTTGCACAGCATAAATAAAGTTATTATTTAAGAGTTATAATGTTTTATATGTTTTATTTAAGATGTTTCATGTATTATATCATTATGATGGTCATAGAATAACCACAGAATATTTACATTGAATTATATTAGTAATGATTGCCACATATTCTCAGATTATAATATCATACCATATCTGTTTGCAAAATGTAGACACCCAGGGGTTGAATTTTCTTAAAATTCCCAAATCTTGTCTAGCTTTGAAACCCCAGAGTAGTTAAATCCATGTATTTCTATTGAACTGGGAGCCTTGGGCTTTCTGCTTGAACCGAGGGCCCATCAAAGGTATCCTCTAGTCCATCAGTGCTGATGGTGTAAGTACTGTTGAGCCCTTTTTATTGAGGGATATTCAGCAATAGCACTTTGGACAAACTTGTATCTCAATTTCAGAGTCAATATGTTAGGTATATTTTGTGAATCTTGTGGTAATTGTTTCAACTCTCTGGCTATATTGTCCAACTCTCCAATCATTCTTATTGGGCCTTTAGTTTTGTACATATAGTTATTGATCAATTTTCCAAGTGAGTTTACAAAATTTACCTATGCTTCTGTTGCAGGTAAAGTTAATATCTGAAAGTGGTAAAATGCTATGTAGTTGTCTTATATTAGCTGGGTTGTGATGTTATATCTAGTCAGAATTCTTTTAGTTCAAGTCTGTAATTGGAAGCATCTTTCCTCCTTGATAGACTTTGACTTCTAGTACCAGATGGTCCATGAAAACTGTAGGCCAGAGGTGTGCTTCTATTTTTTAAATTCAGAGAAGGTAAGAAGTATACCAGGTCTATGAGAGACTTCATCTTTTTTATATAAAAAGAAAAGGCATCTTCAGGAAATAAACTTCTTCCACTTGTTACTGGGTGATTTAAACATTTGATGTATTTTGATTGGAACTGATTGTAGATGTGATTGAAGTCTCCAACAAAAATGATTGGAAATGGGTTAGTTCCTATTACTGAATTAATAGTGTGTATTACTCTAATGACCACTTTGGTGTTCTTAGACAGGTACACATTTATAATGTTTATAAACCATCCTTGAAACTGGATAATTGTAATTACGCAATTAGCATCTATGTGGAGTAATTTAAATAATGATATATGTGATTTTTTATTTATTATTATGGCCACTCCACCAATTGCTGAAGAAGAATATGAGTAGTGAAATATGCCATACTCTTATTATTTTAATAATTCTCTCATCTATCCAGACATGTAACTTAGTTTCGGATAAGCAAAGAATGTCTGGGGTCTGGATATCATACCAGTGTGACAGTGCATACACCCTCTCACAAGAATTTAGGCCCCTGACATTAACAGAACATATATTTAAAGCTAACATAGGCAGTTGATTATAGACTACTGAGGCTGGTTATCGACTGGTTTGGTGATCATGAGAGTGCTATCTTCATCATAAATTGATGAATTCACTTCTTGTTCAGTCTGTGCATCATCTTCAGCTATTGTAGAAGAGGAATCCAAGTCTTCAAATTGTAAGACCTGTTCCAAAAAATCATTTTCTAAATTGCTTTCCTGATCACATTCTTCTTTGCCTGAGTCAGTCTTCTCTTCTCCCGATGGCCTAGTCAGAGGAAGAGAGCTTAGTTTTACTTAATTCTCTTCATGACTGAAGTTACTGGTTGGTGGATAGTGCATGTCTAGCAAGTCATCTACAGTCAGGAATTCACCACTTGAAGATGAACCAGCTGTGCCTATCTTTGATTTTCTTGATCTGACTCTCTCTTTGCATCTGGGTTGGACAGGCTGGAAGAGGCTGGTGCCTTCTGCTTCATAGTTACTCAGGTTTAGGTTTCTTGGTTGAACCTCTTCTCTGTGGAGCTTCTCCATTTGTTGAACAACTACTGTTATTGCTAAGCTAGATTTCTGGCTCATGCTGTTGGTTGCAACCATTTTTTATCAGGGAAGTATATCTGGTAGTTTTTGAGAGTTTTCATTTTGTCATATTTTTGGTGGTCAGGGCTGTTGGCTTTTGTAAGCCTGTAGCCACTTGTCTCCACTTGAGGCAGTGATGTTGGCTTCTCAGTTTTTCTATTACATTTGTGGAATTTTTTCATGATTGCTCCACAATTGGTACATGTTCTTTTACTGCAGTCCCTCATCAGATGACCTCGTTGTTGCCAATGAAACATTGTGGGGCCACTCCACATACCACTATGATAGTGGTTGGTCATATAATTCAACCTCCCCTGGCATTGTAAAAGGTGAAATCCCTTTTCCCAGTACCAGACTGAAGTCAGCAATGTTGGTGAGAATATCTTTCCCTAAGTAACTAATACCTCTGTCTTTGAAACTGGATAGGTTGCCATAAGGGGAAAGGATGTTTTGTTGCTCTGTTTTTCCAAAGTTTACATTACAGTTTCCAATATAGCCTTGTATTGTACTGGATCTATTTAAATCTATTGTGATCAAGTAGAGTCCATTGAGGCATTATGGAAAGCTTTTTTGGCTAGGATATTGTTAAATTGGACACCCACATATCTGTTATTAGCGTGGAACAATACTTTGTAGACTGAATCCCATATTCCTTGAGTTTTAAAAAAGTCAAAAAGTGACTTTACTGAGAATTTATACAATTGGTTGTTGTCATCTGTGGTTGACAAAATAATGGCTTTGTCATCTTTATAACTTTGGAATAATTTCATCAAGAGAGCAGGGATGGTTTGGTTAAAGTTGGAGCTTATTATTGCATGATGTGCTGTATCACATGAACTTTCATTAATGGCAAAAGTTGACAAGTTGTCATAATTTACTTCTCTCTGAATTGACTCAGAGTTGTCCATTATTTCAATAGCTCTATCAATCAGGTTTGAACTAGTGTGAGGATTAAAGTCAGGTCTATTCTGATATTTTTTGAATTATTTACCATTGTTGATTTTATGTCAGCTATCTCAGCATATGACATTTTTGGCTGTTCTTCAGCTGTATTATGTGGTGGACTAGAACAATTACAGTTAAAGTTCATTCTGTCTATGTCATTAACAGAAGAGGTTTTACACTTGAGTTTGGAAAACTCTTCTCTTCTACTATTGTCATTTCTCCCTTGGGAACCATAGTGTGGGTGTTGTGGCATCTTAATTGTTTGTCCATTGGTAGTTGGAAATTATTGTTAGCTTGGGAATAGTTATTAGTGTGGGGAGATTTGAGATTAATCAAGCCTGGTCAGTTATCTGTTTTTTTGTTCTTGTATGGAGTGATAATCACTGTCATATTTGGCTTCCTCAGAAGTTGTAAGGTCAACCCAGTGATTTTCAAAACTTAAAACATTATTTTTAATGTCTAAATCAATTTTGTTGTGATTTCCACTATTGTAAACTTTTTTAAAATTTTTTAATGGCGCCACTTCTGCATTAATTTTTTCTCCATAACTTTTTTTCCTTTACGTCAGAAATTTCAGATTTTTGGATAGAAATGTAGCTGGCATCAAAATCCATATTGTTTGATTTTAATATTAAATTCGAATTGTTTTCTAAGCCCTTAATTTTTGCTGCAAGGTTTCTCCCATTTTTCAACTTCCCGAATGTGAAATTTCCGTTTTTTTACTCTGTTACACCAGTTTTGATATTTTTTTCATAACTTTTGATTGCAGTTGGGCAATTTACTTAGTTTGTTTTTGGATTGCAAGGGGAATTGGGCTGTATTTAGAAGGTTCTCAGAGGCCTCCTCTGGCCTTGTTCTAAAATTGTATTTTTTCGTATCAAAGTCCATGTTACTTTTTGTGGTTTTTCTGGACATTTTTCTGGTAATATTTGCAGCATAATTGAACTTTTTTCTTGTTTCTACATTGTCTTTTGATAATAATTTGTCATTAACAGTGTTTTCCTGTTTATTTGTGTATTTTTGGCTTGTTATTAGCTAATTTTCAATATTTTTTTTACCATTCTGTACATTGTGTTTATTGACACTGCTGGCCCGAGCTTTTTTTATCGATGCCATTAGGCTTTTTGCAGTTTTTCCGGACATTTTGCTGGTAATATTTGCAGCAAAAATTACTTTTTTCTTGTTTCTACGTTGTCTTTTGATAATAATTTGTCATTCACAGTGTTTTCCTGATTATTTGTGCATTTTTGACCATTCTGTACATCGTGTTTATTGACATGGCTGGCATGAGCTTTTTTTACCAACACCATTAGGCATTCAATGTATATTGTGTATTTTTGGCTTGTTATTAGCCCATTTTTAATCGTTTTTTCACTATTCTGTACATCGTGTTTATTTACATGGCTGGCTTGAGCTTTCTTTACCGACGCCATTAACTAACTGTAGTCAGGTACTAATTTAACTTTTTCTTCAACTAAATTCTAACATATACTTATACCAAAATTGACTAACCTGAATAAAAAGTTTCCAGATGATATAAAAATTTAGAACAGTATATAAGATTACTTAAGCTGCAACATTCAGAAACAAAGTTTTTTCAATATGGCAACTGGAAGCTTTTTTCAAAATGTGTTTTTGAATATGCACAAAACATGTTGGGAAATGTGTCAATCAAACTTATTATATAGACGCATTTTTGGAGATTTGGGGATTTTTTTTTATTCAAAATTTTGTCGTTTGTGCATTTTAAACTTACCACTTGTTATTATTGTGAATTTGTCTTAAACATTTTTCATTTCAACCATGTTATTTACTTCTGCATCCCCCCCCCATTTCAACTTGGTTATTGACTGACTTCTTAATTTTAGAATCTTTGAATTACAAGTTTATTATTATTTAATTGCAAGTGAATGAACACATTGACTTTATTTGTTTATTTGAAAAATTAGATTGCCTAGTAAAACTCCATTTAGAGGTCAATCACTTGTTCCACAACCTTTTCAGAGATGGAGGAAAAATTCTGAGGGGTGGCTGCTGACAATCACCATTTTGTCTGCAAGAATCATCTACATAAGTGTATATTTCAAAGAATATTTTTTATTTTTTATTTTTATAAAAATATATATTTATGTTGCATTTTTTTTCCTCCTGCAACATAGATCACATATTTTTGTTGACATTGATATATTTACATAAGTGTCAAAAGTTAGTTTGCATCTTTGTACAATTCATAAAAGTATGTGTATGTCTCATGTAATATTTTTGTTTTGTTTTTGTAAATCTGTATTAGTATTATTTCTGCAACCAAAGAAAGATATGAGAACATAGCTATTAATATATGGTGAAACTGAACTGACTTCAAACCTGTATAGCTATATGGTGTGTAAGGCTGTCTTTGAAGACCTTTACATGTCTGACAATTTGGGTTTTCAAATTTTATATTAATGTATTAAATAAGTGTTGAATTTAGAGTGGCTATTTTGGATCTAGTGTATGGAATCCTAATTCCTCACTGGGATGAGCCATAAGCTCAAAACCAATTGGTCTGTGGATGAGATTTAGAGATTTTTTAATTCTTTCTTTTTCGGTACTTATAAATTAAAGCTTGTTTAGAGCTATGGGTAAGCTCCCTCTAGTGAACATTTTAATACAAGCTAAAAAGCAAGTTACACAATTTACTTCTTGTTTTATTAATTAGTTTACCCTTGAAAGCTTTTGTGATTTTATATTGCCTTAGCTACTAATATATGGTGAAACTGAACTGAGTTCAGACCCATATGGCTATATCGTTTGTAAGGCTGGATTTGAAGACATTTATGTGTCTGGAAATTTTAAGTTTTCAAATTGATAGTAACATTAAATAAGTGCTGAATTTTTAGTTGGTAATTTTCTGGAATCCTAATTTCTTACTGAGCTAAGCCATAAACACAAAAACAATTGGTCTCAGAATGAGGATTTTTTAATAGGGATTTTGAATACTTTCAAATTCTTTCTCTTTCAGCACTTATAAATTAAAGCTTGTTTAAAGTTATTGGTAAATTCCCTCTAGTGACAATGTTAATATAAGCTGAAAAGCAAGTTAGACAATTTGTTTCTTGTTTTATTAATTAGTTTACCCTTGAAAGCTTTTGTGATTTTATATTGCTTTAGCTATTAATATAGGGTGAAACTGAACTGAGTTTACACCCATATAGCTACCTGGTTTGTAAGACTGGATTTGAAGACATTTATGTGTCTGGAAATTTCAAGTTTTTAAATTGATAGTAACATATTAAATCAGTGCTGAATTTTTAGTTGGTATTTTGGATCTAATGTCTCAAATTCTAATTTCTCACTGAGTTAAGCCATGAGCTCAAAATGAATTGGTCTGGGAATGAGAATTTTTAATATAAATTTTGAATTCTTTCAATTTTTTTTCTTTCAGCACTTATAAATTAAAGTTCGTTTAGAACTATTAGTAAATTCCGTCTAATGAAAATTTTAATACAAGCTTAAAAGCAAATTAGAGAATTTGTTTTTTGTTTTATTAATTAGTTCACCCTTGAAGGCTTTCACAATTTTATATTGCTTTAGCTATTAATATATGGTGAAACTGAACTGAGTTCAGACCCATATAGCTATTTGATTTGTAAGGCTGGATTTGAAGAATTTTACATGTCTGAAAATTTTAGGTTTTCAAATTGATAATGACATATAAATAAGTGATGACTTTTGAGTTGGTATTTTTGATCTAGTGTCTGGAATCCTAACTCCTCACTGAAGTTAGTCATAAGCTTGAAACTAATTGCCCTGTGTATTAGGATTTTCCGATAGAGATTTTGAATTCTTTTTCTTTTGGCACTTATTAATTAAAGCTTGTTTAGAGCCAAGGATAAGCTTCCTCTAGTGAACATTTGAAGACATGCTAAAAAGAAAGTTACACAATTTGTTTCTTGTTTTATTAATTATTATAAGTGTAACCTTGAAGGCTTTTGCAATGTTATATTGCTTTAGCTATTAATATATGTTAAAACTAAACTGAGTTCAGATCCATATAGCTGTCTAGTTTGTAAGACTGGATTTAAAGACATTTACATGTCTGAAAATTTCAGGTTTTCAAATTGATAGTAATGTTTTAAATAAGTGCTGACTTTTGAGTTGGTATTTTGGAAAGATTTTTAATTATTTCTCTTGTTTAGAGTTATTCGTAAGCTTTCTCTGGTGAATATAGATATATATTCCCTCTAGTGTATTATATATATGTGTGTGTATGTGTGTGTGTGTGTGTGTACAAACAGCATGTTAGAATATATATATATTCTAACATGCCGTTTGTACATTCACTTCCGGATAATATAAATATAAAATGAAATGGGTTAGCTCAGTTAATGATTACATTTGGTTCGATGCAAATAATTAATAAATAAAATATTCTGCATTAATTTAAAATATTCTACTAGAAAAATAATGAAAAGGTTCTGTTTATAAAATAAATAGATAAATATTTATCTTATCATGAGACTTGGAAGTGAAATACAGGTGACCCGAAAGATTACATTGAGCCAATACCCCACAGAATACTACCTCAATGGAAAAGAACAATATCCCCCATTATTACTATCTTAAATAATAAACTTATAGTATTCTTAGGACTTTAATAAATTCTACTCATAAAAATTAAATTATTAATTAAATCTTAATCTCTTATTCATCATAATTTAGCTCAATAAAATCTCAGGTTCATAAAACTCTTCTAAGTTAATTAAAATCATGGTAGTAAAACATGAGAAGGGAATTTTATGTCATACTCTACTACACTCAACTAATAATAATAATATTCTTCATTGTATGAACTAATTTTGTATATCTCTTTCTTCTCTATAATTTTATTTCAATAATAAAATAATATAATACTATACTATAATCTTTTATTTTCAGATAATACGGTAAAAAAATATGTGCTAGCACTTATAATCTGATAAATAAAGGTGTGTGGTAACTTAATAATCAAATTATGGCCATAAAATAATGTAAAATAATTTCTTAATTAAATAAATACCAAGAAAATATTTGAATTCTTAAAATAATTCTTTATTTATCTTTGTGCAAAAATTATATGTTTAATTTAGTGACTCTATGTTATAGATGCATGGAGATGGTGATGGGTTAAAAATAATCAGACACACAAATTTTTGAATAAACAAATTTAACAAAGTTTATTATAAAAATCAAATAAAATAAAACAAACAATTTATTTACAGTATTTACATCGGATATCCTATTTACACCATTCGACATTTTTATTACTTAGTTATTAAATAATCTAGAATTTATTTACGTCTTCATTTCTGAGTTAAAATAATAACAATAAAATAATACCATTTTATCTATCTTTTGAAATCAATTCTATGATACAATTACATTTTATTACCTATTTTAAAATATATCATCTTTAACTATTATTAAAGTTATGCTTCTTTTAGAATATACAAAAAACATAGTACGGAAAAACAAAATAAGAAAACTAATTGTGAGTAGGGATCTTTCAAAAAATAAACAATTCCATTTTACAATGTTAAAAGAGAATATTATATAAAATATCTACTATTAATTTATTATTAAATTGAGATGATACCATTGTTCACTGCATTGTGATTATCAAATATAATATGTCCCATTTGATACCACTATAATACTATATCATTGTAACTACTGATATATTCCTTATTATTTACTAAATATAAAATTATACCTATGCTTATTGTTTACATCGTTATACTTTATAAACATTGTATTTTAAAAATGTGCAATACTTATTTCTAAACAAAATAAAGCATTTAAAAGTTATTTAACATTTTAAAGAACAACTTTGTTTTATATATTTTATTCTTGAAAATTTATGTTATTTCCAAAAACAAATCCAAAAAAACATATTTTATGATTCTTTTCCTTTTTAGGATCCATTGGATTTTCAATTCCAATTTATACAATTCTACTTCTTCTAAGTAAATGAACTTATCTCATTCAAATGATAGCATATCTTAAACTCTAAATTATCTATTATTTCATTTCAAATATATCATACTGAACAATATAGTTACATTGGAAATTTAGATAGCAAACAGATGTAGGATCTAGGGAAGAAAAACCAGAGTATAACTCATAACATATATCAAAAATATCATGGCACAGTGTATCTACAAGAAATAGAGGCAAGACCTAGTCTAATGTCCTCCAATACATCATGATGTCCAGCTATTCCTTTAGTTTATTAAAACATCAATACTTAAAGAAAATAGACACTATCCAAAATAAATATACAATTATAGGGCTTTGTTAACTGCATTGCATATCTGTGAAGATTATAAAATATTATTCATATTCCCTCATCACATCCTATTTTAACATCATCTTGAGTTCTTGTTTACCATAGTACTACCAAGTCATTATCTTATTATTATTTCCTAAAAATTTATCAGATCTTACATCGACAAAATAACTATCTTGCATATTCAAAACAATAAATAACATTCATTTATAATTATAGTGATCTTACTGATCCACAAGAAAAGTCTACTTACTTTCTTATTCTATATTCTAAACCATATACAAACTTATGACATGAATCCTTGGAACATCCAATAATATGAAAGTTTTTTAAAAGAATCACATAAATATTTACTAGTCTGGCGTTGTTTGTTGGTTGCCGAGGGGGACCGCACCCCCCACCCAACAAAGAGGTGGGTGGCGGCGGGGGGTGGGGTGGCGCCCCCCCCCTGCCTATGACACATGGAAAAAAATATATATATTTACTATTATGTTGTGTTATATTACTAGTATAAAACTATAGTATGCATGTCTCCAAAATAAATCCTAGTCTCATAATTTTTTTTAAATGTTGTATAAAAAGTGTTTGCACCTAATTAAACATTTATACTTTCATTCATTGTAATTCATAGGCAATCTAAAAAGAAAACAAAATATACATCATAAAATATCAATATTCATTAACTATTACCAAGTGATATTATCTGGTCATCACTTTTGCAGTCTCATTTTTCATCCACTAGATATAGCATAGCATACATACAATACATCTATACTTTTACTTAAGTGTTCTTATTTAAACAATAAAATTATTATATTATAGATTTTAAATATTATCAATAGATTAATGTTCATGTTCCAACTCTTTTAAACTAGAAAATTTACATTTAAAATAAATAGTAATAAATAAAAAATCATATTTACATAATTTCAGCTGAAAAAACAAATGTTTTTATATAAGTCCGAATTTTTTCATTTTTCTTTCTCAAAAGTTTTTTTTTTTTAAAAGTTCTCTTCAGGTGAATTCTACAACCTCCCCTATTGCTATACTTCTCTTGCTTGACAATGAACAATTGTCCCTGACTTTGCACATGCATTGTACTCCTTCCTGTACTAAGAGCGTAGATTTAAAATGAATAATAAAAAATAGACGTCTTTTAAAATCTTTAAAATTAAATAAAATAGTAATCAATCCATACTGGGAAAGTTTATAGAACAACAGTTTATGTTCCTATTATCCAGAGTGATGATTATTAAAATTATAATACGAAAAATAATCCTGTGAAGCTTCTATAGGTGTATCGATTTATTATATTCCGTTTGATTAGCTCAAATTATCCGGATAAATTATTTGTACAATATTAAATATTTTCATAATTCCACATTTTATTTATTAACATGTTCATTTCTTTATAGGTTTCTATTTCAAAGAAATTTATTATTCTTTATTACCTATTCACGGTTGTTTCATTATGGTTTAAATTAACAGCTTTAAAATAATTTTTATATATGAATGTGTATAACTTATATATTGTTCAGGTTTTTAATAACATATGCTTTTTCTAGAATATTTTTCCATGAGTCTTTTCTTAAATTAATTTTTTGAAAATATTTTTAAAATGTTTCCTTCAAAAAGGATGTAACGTTTACTCTTATAATATAATATTTTGGATAAATTTATTATAGAGTATATTTGTCTTATAGCCTATCAATACTGGACAAGACTTATCTTGCTATATAAAAATAATGCATCTTTACTTTCAATTAGCAAACAGTTTTTCTAATGAGATTCCCATATGATGTCCACAAAAATAATTTATGCATTTGAATAGTTCACCTGTTCAATATTATTAAAGCTGCACTAATAAATATTATACTCATTTTTAAAATATTATAGGTTAAATACATTATACTTATTGGTATATCCATTTATTATTGCGAAGTTATAAATTAGATTTCAATGAATACTCCTGATAACAGGACGTTAAAATTAGCAGGGCATATTATATAAAGTTATTACTAATATTTTTATATTTTACACTTTCTTTTGCAAAACTTTTAATAAAATGTCCAATTAGCTTTGCAAATAAAATTAGACAAGAGCACTAAAAAATTGACTAAATAATAAAATTAAAAATTACTATCACCTTTGAGATGATCTATGCTATCTTCAATACATTTTTAATTACCCTCTCATCACCCATGCAATCTGTATTTATATCCTAGAAAATATGTCATTCTATTGGTTGATTCTTACTTTTGGTTTGATACCAAATTTGCATAATGTTAGAAACTTGCACTATTAAATTTCAAAATAAAAAATATGACGTAATTAAAACTTTAAAAATTATTATTTAAATACTACTTTTAAATCGATTATTATTTTACTAAATTGATTAAACATTTAAAAAGACTTTTTCAAAGAATATTTAATAAATTATCCCACTTTTTATATTTCATTTACCTATTTTATTTTAAAACAAAATATTTAACTTTTTTAGCTGTATTTGTTATTATTACATTATTTAAACATTTATAACGTTAGTTAACTTAATATTTATTATTAGCTTTTATGATAGGTAATAATTCTATTCAATTCTATAATGTAATTTTACAATATTTTGAACTTTACTAATAATACTAGCCAGCATGTGTGTGTACAACCATATATTATACAAATCACATGACTGATACAATCAATACAGATTATCCAATTTACTGTCTAGAAATAGATAATAAATTGTTACACTTATTGTATTAAATAAAATAATACAATATTACGAAATTTGGAAAAAAATTTGGAAAATATAGAATTAAATACAACTTTCACTACCATAAAACTTACTTTTAAAATATATGACATTAATTATGATTATTAAATATAATTTATAAATTTAAATACAACATTTATTTATCTATAAGTTTAAGACTATTAAAAACGAACTTTTAAACATTCTTTTAAATATTTATAGCTGTGTTATTTATTATGGCCAGCTTTTGCAATCATATGTAACAATATTTCTAGCTTTAGTTAATTGTTCTTAAGTGATTTATCATAATATTATGCATTACATATTTCATTTAGCTTTAAATTGTACTTTAAGATACTATTAGTACAATATAATTAACACATCAAGAGAACTT
>JAQFVV010008198.1:0-38233 GCA_028023455.1 Epiperipatus broadwayi
TATATGCTTGAAAATATCTATTTGCTAATAAATGAAATCATGATTGTGGAAAATTTTAGTAATTTTTTTTTTTTTTTTGGATATTGTAATGTTATATGAATTTCTATTTATATATATATTGTAACTGTCCATAATGGGATGGATTCTCCTTTGCAAAACCCATGAATTTGGAAGGCAAATTGTAACTGTGGGTAAGAGAATGAAAGAGGCTTTGTTATTATATATGCCCACAAATTGAGGTGTCAAAATTGTAACAGTAAATAATGAGATTGATAATTCTTGTTGATGTCCCATGGGTTTTTGGGCAACCAAATTGTAACCATAAGTGGGATTTAGTTTAATTTAATCATGACCCTCTAAATATAAACACAATTATATGAATTAAACTTCATAGGAAATTTTATAATTAAGTTTTAAGTATGTTTTAATGTTATTTTAAGTATCTCAGGGTAAAATAAAATATGTAAATGAGTTCTTATAATTGTGTAACCCAATATTTTTCATAAGTGATATAATCATATATATACAATGTTAATTTAAATAATATTTATTTTATAAAGCACAGACGGTATTGAAATTAAATTGAGAGACTGCAAAACTCTCAAGTGCTTATGACTATTAACACCCAATCAGATCGCAAGCA
Organism: Epiperipatus broadwayi; assembly: GCA_028023455.1. NCBI lineage: Eukaryota > Metazoa > Onychophora > Udeonychophora > Euonychophora > Peripatidae > Epiperipatus > Epiperipatus broadwayi. Next base: position 644 of record JAQFVV010008198.1, read on the forward strand.
CTGAGACAGAGAATTTAACAAGAAAAGGGTGGTTCTACCCTTTTCTTTACTTGTCTTTCTATATATCCAAGCCAGTCTAAAGTACTTAGATCTGAAAGCATGAATATTAAATATCTTCACACTCAACTCACTGAGTTCAAATTACAAACACACAGCGTGAAATCTTTCGATTTACTACAGCAGTAGTTTTTCGATGTTATAACTTGCAGTGATATATGTAAATAATATTTATTTTATAAAGCGCAGACGGTATTGAAATTAAATTGAGAGACTGAGAGTTTTGCAGTCTCTCAATTTAATTTCAATGTTAATTTAATTAATAGTTAAGTTCACATTTTATTTACATTCACAATAGAAAGGAATAATAATATTTAATAATTCTTACATTTACTTAGCATTTCTTTTGTTTTTGATCAACGTAATATATATATAGCACAAATAATTATGTTATATTATTCGTCTTATGGTATAAACAAAGACTATCAATATCATACAGATAAATTATATATTTATTTAAGTGTTAAATAACTCGATATAATAAGAATATATTTTCTCCAGTTAATGGTTAGACTAATTCTTGAACTATATTAAATTCCCCTCAAGCGTAAATACATTTTGTTGCTTGTAAATACTATTTAAACCTTATGACAACACAAATCCCTTGACTAAGTGGCTAAAATATATAAATACAAATATATGTGTGTGTGTCATATACAACATATATATCAACTGTGTGTATCATCTATATCTGAAAAGGACTGGGTAAATGTGTGCTTTAATGCAATTATTCAAAAGCCACTATATTTTAAAATATGTATATATGCTGGAGAATTTATCTAAATCTATACAACTCTGCATTAGAATTTTTATTACAAGAACAATGATTGCAAAACTTATTCACCTTTGAAATATATGTTGAATGATTAAATAAATCGTTATGAAGTAAACACAACTAATAATAATAACAAACTTAGAAATTAGATAGTTTTTGTACAATAAAAAAAATATTCATATTTAAATTAACTTATTCATCGTAAGAAAAAAAAATATTAAAATATGTGAGTGCTATAAAAGTACATTAATTAAGTGTTAAGTGAAATACGTATTCTTCATTTGTTGCATTTGCGATGGAGAATATTAAGGGGAAAAAACGTACAAAATATATATACAAGGGAGAACCCAAAAATAACTGGAATTTTGTGATAAAAAACTGTATATTTATTTTTAAGTATTGCAAATTAAACTGCTTTAAAAAGCATGGTCTATTTAATGTAATGTATCAGTCTAAATCTGTTTGTCACTTTTCAAAGTAGTTTGAAAACAACTTGCAAAATGATGCGTTTTAATGCCTTCACCCCCCAGTTTTAAATCTGCAAATATATATATTGAGACATTTTTCATTCAAGAGTTTTAAAAAAAATCACACAAAGTGAGATCGAGTGGATACAGCTGATAAATAAGTTGGATCATGCTGACTTTAATTTAAAAGTGTTTCACACTCAAGACTTTGAGGATGGAGACTGCATTGTTTTTTTTTTACACAACATTCAACTGTGTCGCATAAGTATTTACTTGCAAATAAAACATCTGATCATTACAAACTAAATATGAGAGAAAAACACTGTTTACATTAAAAAAGTCATCAGCATTGTTTTGCCTTTACACATCACATGCCAAGCTTTTTTACGGACATGGTGAATTTAACATATCAATTAAAATCCTCATAAACTTGTGTTTTTATGAAATCAACTTGCTTATAATCTGTTTCAAGAATTATAACCTGTTTTCTTGCCATTTTCTGTAAATGAAAGCAGAATTTTACATTGTTCAAACATTTCAGCCATTATATAAAAAAAGATAAATACGCAGCAAAATGTACTTTACAAAAAAATGTACTACATGGCTCCATGATTTAACATGGTAATCTAATTTGGCATATTGATACAGAAAGGTTCCTTTAAAAAGTATGTAAGAGCAGAAGTATATACTACAACAGGTGTTCAAACTAGAGAATGATTCTGGTTATTTTTGGGTCCTCTTTCATATATATTTTAATAATAAAATATTTGGACCATTTTCTTATTATTTATTATTTTTTGCATTAAATCTTTTATGTTAGTTAAATTCCAATCCTTTTTTAAATTCTTGATTTCCCTAGAAATTTCAATGAGAAGATGGATAATAGGAACCTTGTCAAAAGAAGTGTTCCTTTGGATAACAAAATAATTTCAAAGTTATTTAGTTTACTATTCAAATGCTTATTTTTGTTTGAAATAATCATGTCATATATAGGATGCAAATGGATACCTTAAATTCCTGGATTGATGACGTTATTGATGCTGTTTTCTTCCAGAGATTTAGATAGATTATTGTTGGTTTGTTGTTTTCTCTCCCTTAAATATACATTTTGATTTTGATGACTCTTCTGTTAATAAATTGGTGACCAAAAGACAAAGAGGTCTTGGTAAAATGCCAAACAACCTGGAATTTTAGCCACATATACTAATTGTTTGTGTGTGCATTATAAGAATTTTCTTCATTTCAAATTTACCAATATTAGCAAAAAAAATAATAGAATTGTTTTTTTGCTGACCAAAACAAAAGAGCAAACAAGCCCAAAAAAAAAAGAAAGTAATAACATTAATAACAATATCCCTCCTTAAAATTTTTTTTTCTTTCTAATCTCCTTACTGCTTCATTATACCCATAATATTTTTAAAACACCAAAGATTCTTGTATCATGTAATGTCCAACTTTTATTGTTTTCTGAATAGATTAACACATACACCAATTAATAATTTTAAGCCAATAAATATCACATGATCACCAATAGGTATAGAAAGTTTTGCCTGTTTTAATAACTGATAGTTTTAATATCTTCTGGCATCTAATATTGCATTAAATATTGGTTAAATAAATAATTAATATTCTAATAAATAATTTAAATATAAATTTGATTCTATAATATATATGAAAAACAAAAACAAGTTATTCACGTAACTTGCTATCACTTGTTATTTATGTTCAACAGATGGCGTTTTACCAAAACCACCGAACAAGTGTAAAATTTTGTTTACATAAATGAAAAAAGAGTCAGAAATAACTACCTCTTTCATTTGCTTACCCCCAGATCAGCTGATTTCAAGCTGGTTTGCTCTCATCAGTGAGGGATAGAGTATAGAAACTAGATCTAAACACTGACTCTCAAGTGTTTATGCAAAACGTTTCTATCAGTTTGCAAGCGTGAATTTTTCAGACCAGTAAAGTCTTCAAACTCAGCCTAGCAAGCCAGATATTTATATGGGTCTGATCTCAGTTCAGTATCACCACATAATCAAAGTCTCTGCAATATATATCATTGCAAGAAAACTTTAAAGATACATTTATAAAAAACAAAAACAAGTTATTCACGTAACTTGCTATCACTTATTATTTATGTTCAACAGATGTCGTTTTACCAAAACCACCCAACAAGTGTAAAATTTGTTTACATAAATGAAAAAAGAGTCAGAATTAACTACCTCTTTCATTTGCTCACCCCCAGATCAGCTGATTTCAAGCTGGTTTGCTCTCATCAGTGAGGGATAGAGTATAGAAACTATATCTAAACACTGACTCTCAAGTGTTAATGCAAAATGTTTCTATCAGTTTGCAAGCGTGAATTTTTCAGACCGGTAAAGTCTTCAAACTCAGCCTAGCAAGCCAGATATTTATATGGGTCTGATCTCAGTTCAGTATCACCACATAATCAAAATCTCTGCAATATATATCATTGCAAGAAAACTTTAAAGGTACATTTATGAAAAACAAAAACAAGTTATTCATGTAACTTGCTATCACTTATTATTTATGTTCAACAGATGGCGTTTTACCAAAACCACCGAACAAGTGTAAAATTTGTTTACATAAACAAAAAAAGAGTCAGAATTAACTACCTCTTTCATTTGCTCACTTCCAGATCAGCTGATTTTAAGCTGGTTTGCTCTCATCAGTTAGGGATAGAGTATAGAAACTATATCTAAACACTGACTCTCAAGTGTTAATGCAAAATGTTTCTGTCAGTTTGCAAGCGTAAATTTTTCAGACCGGTAAAGTCTTCAAACTCAACCTAGCAAGCCAGATATTTATATGGGTCTGATCTCAGTTCAGTATCACCACATAATCAAAGTCTCTGCAATATATATCATTGCAAGAAAACTTTAAAGGTACATTTATGAAAAACAAAAACAAGTTATTCACGTAACTTGCTATCACTTGGTATTTATGTTCAACAGATGGCGTTTTACCAAAACCACCGAACAAGTGTAAAATTTGTTTACATAAACGAAAAAAGAGTCAGAATTAACTACCTCTTTCATTTGCTCACCCCCAGATCAGCTGATTTCAAGCTGGTTTGCTCTCATCAGTGAGGGATAGAGTATAGAAACTAGATCTAAACACTGACTCTCAAGTGTTTATGCAAAACTTTTCTATCAGTTTGTAAGCATGAATTTTTCAGACTGGTAAAGTCTTCAAACTCAGCCTAGCAAGCCAGATATTTATATGGGTCTGATCTCAGTTCAGTATCACCACATAATCAAAGTCTCTGCAATATATATCATTGCAAGAAAACTTTAAAGGTACATTTATGAAAAGGTTGAGTTTGAAGACTTTACCGGTCTGAAAACTTCACGCTTGCAAACTGATAGAAACGTTTTGCATAAACACTTGAGAGTCAGTGTTTAGATCTAGTTTCTATACTCTATCCCTCACTTATGAGAGCAAACCAGCTTGAAATCAGCTGATCTGGGGGTGAGCAAATGAAAGAGGTAGTTAATTCTGACTCTTTTTTCGTTTATGTAAACAAATTTTACACTTGTTCGGTGGTTTTGGTAAAACGCCACCTGTTGAACATAAATAACAAGTGATAGCAAGTTACGTGAATAACTTGTTTTTGTTTTTCATAAATGTACCTTTAAAGTTTTCTTGCAATGATATATATTGCAGAGACTTTGATTATGTGGTGATATTGAACTGAGATCAGACACATATAAATATCTGGCTTGCTAGGCTGAGTTTGAAGACTTTACCAGTCTGAAAAATTTACACTTGCAAACTGATAGAAACGTTTTGCATAAACACTTGAGAGTCAGTGTTTGGATCTAGTTTCTATACTCTATCCCTCACTGATGAGAGCAAACCAGCTTGAAATCAGCTGATCTGGGGGTGAGCAAATGAAAGAGGTAGTTAATTCTGACTCTTTTTTCGTTTATGTAAACAAATTTTACACTTGTTCAGTGGTTTTGGTAAAACGCCATCTGTTGAACATATATATATATATATATATATATATATTGTAACAGAAACCTGGCGATCAAAAGGCTTAAACTTTCCTTTTATATAGATATAATAGGGAATTCTTATAATTCAAGATCGCCCACTTTCCACTACCACAAGCAGAGAGAAAATACGGACATAAACGAGTCTATATCCGTACTTGAACGAACTTGTATGCTATACAGGTATAGCCCCAGGTTATATTTCCCAGTCAACTTTCTCCCAACAGCTGTAAGATTTAACAGAGTTACAGCGCTTGGATAATTATAAATTTAATGGGATCAAATACTGCACCACTAGCTTCATGTGTTAATTAAGTACTTAAATGCATAATAATTATTTCCAACCCTAAGATTATATTATTTTTTGGAAGTGGCGAAGAAATAGACGAAACAGATTTTACATAAATAAAAGACATTTAATACACTAAATTATAATAAAAGAAACACTCTAAATTATAAACATTCAATATAAAAAACAGATTATGCTATAATACTACAACAAATAAATAAAATACAATAGAATATTATATTATAAATGATTGCAATCTTTGAAAATAAAGTGTCCCTTTATAGTCCTTCCAAATATTAAAAGGAGTCAAATTAATGTCTATCTCATTATATGTGGGATTGGCAATTGCATTAAATTTAAAGGTATATGCACATAATTATATAAAATGTCTTATTCATAATTACCTAGGTGATTAAGTCTTCGAATAAACTTGGTGTCTTGATGACCATCTCGTGGAATTTTTTCCATTTCTTTAGTAGGGAATGGTCGCTCTTTGGTTAGATTTGATTGTTGGAACTCCTCTGTATTGTGGGCATCAAGGAAAGAAAAAAACAAACTCTTCGGCAGGCGCTACATCGGAAGTTGTTACATCGAGATGCGAACCATTAGAGCACAAAAGTCTGGATCGACCAGCGATCATGACTGGCCTTTAGCCACACATCCTCGAAGCTTCCCTTATGTTATAGTTTGTTTTCATGTTCCCAAAATTTAACTTTTCATGTCTGCTTTCTATTATATTTCTCTGCTTCTTATCAGAGCAGTGTCCTCACTGAAGTCTTGACCAATACTGTTTTTCAATTAATTAATTAATGTTCTTTATTTTTCAAATTCCTTCCTTATCTTGATCTCTTGCGCGTTTTTTTTATTTCACACCTTTTTACTTTAAAAATGCTTTCAACAACTTATACAAAATTACTTTCAATTTGATACAATTTTATAATATAATATTTTACATTCATTTATCAGTCACTTTCTTTAATAAAATTATTTCATTTTGACATGAAATAAACCTTACTCTCTTTATTCACACATTCACATATGCATTTCATTTTTGTCAAAATGTGTAATTTTAAGAACAGATCTTTATCTTTAGTTGCATTCTAAATTTTACTTATAATTTATTAAACTTCCCAACTATCGCTTTCTTTTACATTATTAAATTTCTATTTTATTTATATTTCCATTCTCTCTTTTTTTTTATCTTACACTAAACACATGATATTGAGATTTCTAATCTTAATATTTCTATTCTTTTTACAATCTGAACTTTGGAGGGTAAAAGATAAGAATCGTTTCGATTCTAATTCCTTCTCTTTTTTACTTAAACATTTCTTTGTTTTGTAATTTTTTTTAACTCACTTTTTTTTATAACCCAAGCACAATATTTAATATTCTTTAATATTAAATATCTATATGTGTGACCGCAGTATGTGCGATCATCACATTACACCATTCCCCTCTTTTAAAATTTTTTCTTAAAAATTTTAATCTAATGCATTTAAAGCTAGATGCTCCTAACTACTGTTAGAACCTTTTCATATACATTTACTTCTAATATAACTTTAGTGATGAGATTATTCCTAGAGAGATGACCAGGCAAATTACATCCCTACTCTGATGACCCAACCAGCATTACTAAACCAATTTAATCTTGCTATTAACATTACATGAATTTGATTTCTGCCTCCTACTTTTATATACAGGTTCGAGTCCACAGGATATCTCTGTGACTCGATTAAACCTGTTCATACTCACACTTTACAAATGATAACCCTCTAAGTGCCGACTTTGGTCACTATTACCAACGTGGGTTGGGAGGCTGGCATCTTTTCATCCAGTTCGTCCATGAGCTCAGAATATTTTACTGATAGCTCATATTTTATAAAGGGGTTTTTTCCCCATACATTGGTTTCTAAACCATTGACTCATGATATCTGTCAAATATCTAACTGGAAATCTTAATCCAGTGAGTCATTATGAGAAGGGGATCTCTGTCCCTGTCTTCTCTATATAATAAGATTTGATGACCACAGAACACACATGAATGCATAACAGAGAAGGCTCACCATATACTGCTAAGATCCATCTACAAATATCTAAACCTACACACCTTCAGCCTCAATCTACGATCTCATACTACTATCTATCATCTGATGCTTTGTCTTTGTTTGGATCCTTTTGTACTGTTTGGCTATTTAGCCTCATCATTTCTTTATATTATCATGATCAATGTTCAAGTCCATTTCTCCATTTCTTGTGATCCAATTCCATTTCCAATCTGGTATCAGTGCATCCTTCCTTTATTGATGCTGGGGTTTACATTTTATCTGGTGGTTGTCTTTCTCTATTGACATCACCTCTGCCTCCTCTGGGATGTGGATTTTGATCCCTATCTTCTCTATCCTCTGTCCATTTGTATGGCCACCATTCAGTCTTAAATCTAGATTGTTTATCTTCCTGTCCTCTTGGATTCCACTCTGTCAAATCTCTTCTGTTTTCTTTCCATCGTCCTTTACTAGGATTCCAACCATTTTTAATTTCAAGTGCTTCCTTTGGAGGCAGTCTAGGTTTATATCCATCCTCCTTCTGGTCATCCCTGTTGGTATCAAATGCACTCAGCAACTCAGCCACATGGTCCACTGTCCTCCTCTCTGTACTGATTAGAATCTGTTCTATATCTTTTGGGAACCCATGCCTAGTTATCCGGAGTATTTGCATCTCAGATAATGGGTTTGTGGTCATCATTCGCAACTTGGCTACTTTACGGCAGAAGAAGGTTATAAATGATTCCTCCGGTCTCCATTTCTCCTGTTTTATCTGATGCAGCATATCTTATTGGAGTTCCTCACTCCAATAACTGGTCTTCAAAGCCTTGTGATACCCTGCAAATGTTGTGGGTTTCTGAAACAGTGAGTTCCACCAAACTTGAGATTCGCCCTGCAAGTGACTGCAGTCGACCGCTATCCTGGCCTCGTCATTCATTCTACCAAACTTGAAATACCATTCCAGGCTGTTCAAGTGCTCCATAGGGCTTTCTCCAGGGTTCCCAGTGAAAACTGGTATCTTTAGAAATTAGTGGAATCCAACAGGATAATCCATGCAATTTCCAGAGCCCATATCTCTACATTCTCCAGGGATTCTTGGTCCTATGCACTTTATTTCAGTATTGGTGTTGTTATTGGCTGACCTCCTTATCATCTCTTCAAATTTTGTGTTTAACCTTTCTACTGTCTTCGCTATCTGACTTATAATTTCCTGCATGCTTGTCAGTATCCTACTATCCTCTATTTTTATTACTTCCACTTCTTCAGATCTAACTTTCTTATTTCCCTTTCTGGCCACCCTATGTCTTCTCTCAGATCAAACTCAGCTGACTCTCTACCTATACTCTCAACCCCATCTAATTCATCATATACACATGGCTCCATACTCTTTTGTTCATCCCACTCAACTTCTCTGTAAAATCCATTTCTTGTGTTCTTAGCCTCTGATTGCTGGATGACATCATTTCTAATTTTTTCCATGGCTTCAGCAATTCTTTTCTGGTTGCGCAACCCTCATTTGCATTAGCATATTCATGATATCACTATAATTTATTTTGCCCTTTACTTTCATCTCCTTATCATCATTCCCTTCCTTTACTTCCTTTTTTTGAAAGTCCATTTTAGCTTGGGACCTTGTATGCATAAATATAACTTTATGTAACCCTTCTTGATATCTGTATTTATTATTACTATTATTGAACTCCTCTGGATAGGTTTATATGAAAAATTTCTTTCTACTGACTCTTTGCTTCTCTACTTGGATTTACTTTTAATTTCTTTGTTATTTGTCAGTTAGCATTTAGATCGCTAGCCAACCCAAACATCCACACTCTGGTTCATCCTCTTGTTCACCTGCCTTAGATTTGTCTGACTGACTGCCCAACCTTGATGATTGTCCTATATTTTTTCCAACTTATCCAACTCTGACTCAACTACTTCAATTAAGAACGCTCTTATATATTTCTTAAATCTAACTTAACTATTATACTTTATTCCTCTGTTAACGATATATAAATAAACTCATTTCTATTTGACTGTATTTCCAACAGTACGCACTTATGATATAAACTTCTAATATTCTGTTTATAAATCTCGATCACTTTAAGGTTACGGTTGTTTTAAAACAAAATCATACACATCTATATATATATATATATATTTAACAGACTAACCTCCTTAGTTACACACACTATGTTTGTAATTTATCTTGTCTCTTTACTATTTTAAAATCATACACATATTTTTCCTTCCATTTCACAGGTATACTTTGTTGTACAGCTATATCAGCAATTTATTGATCAAGTTATCCTCACGATTATTTTTTTTAAAATCATACACATATATTTCCTCAATTAATATACTTCATTATACTTACTATGTTTTGTAATTTATCGATTACTTTCCTTTCTCGAATCTTTAAAATCATACGTATATATCTTTCTTCAACCTAACAAATACACTCTAACATTTTTATCATTATAAATATTTTATTTTCAGCTTAACTGGGATACGTTATTATAAATTCACACATATATCTTTTCAACTCCGCTTACATATGCGATTATTCTAAAGTCCAACATATATATTTCTTCACTTCAACTTACTGAGATATGCAAATATTTTAGAATCTATCATTTATGATTAAAACCTTACTAAAACTGTTTTATTCTTTTAACTTAACTACTTTATTTTCGTTACAACAAACATCTAGATAATCTATATTTGATCGCTATAATTATAGCTGACTACATTTTATTATTATGACTATGAATTCATACACACATTTATTTATTTTTAACTTAACTGGACTATGCGACTATTTTTACTATTAAGCATTAAAACTTTCATGAAACTTGGTTTTATTCTTTTTTCCTTTTCCTGAAACGATTTATATTTCATTACCAGCAATTATTTGAGATAATCAATTCTTTGTTCATGACGATTATATTGAAATACTTCTAGTCTTTTATTAAATACGTCACAACGCATTTCAAAACTTTCTTAATATTAAAAATTTTCCCTTCTTTCTATTTTCCATACACACTTGATGATGAAACACATATATGAAGTATTATAAAGCAAAAAATTTATCCCCTTCATCTTCGCTTCTAACCACTCTGATTTACAATGCGAATTTTATATATTTTAAAAAACACATATATTATTTTAGAAAATATTTTCGTTATCTTACAAAATTATTCAACACGTGATCACTAATTGCACAGCAATAGATATCCCAGACAGGCCCCCAAAATGTAACGGAAACCCAGCAATCGAAAGACTTAAACTTCCCTTTTATATAGATATAATGGGGAATTCTTATAATTCAAGATTGCCCACTTTCCGCTACCACAAGCAGAGAGAAAATACAACATAAACGAGTCTATATTCGTACTTGACCAAACTTGTATGCTATACGGGTATAGCCCCAGGTTATATTTCCCGGTCAACTTTCTCCCAACTGCTGTAAGATTTAACCTTTTAACCGCTAATTATATTATTGGTTGTATGAGGTAAAAATCAAATCTTTTAATTGGCCAACTCACAAACTGAAGACAAAGCCTATTGTTAAAACATATTTGCCTATAATATTAAATTCAACTCAGATACGTTTATAAAAAGTATACTATTTATTTTTCAGGTTATGAAGAGAACGAAAGTTCTTTCAAAAATAAATTGCTATTTATTTATTCTAAAATATTCAATTTCAGCAACATAAAAGCTATAATATAAACAAAAAGATCGACTTTTACGTTATAGAAAAGTAAATATTTCTTTTTACTACATCTTCAATATTTTTACTAAAATCTTCAATATTTTTCGAAAATAATTTTGTTTTTTTATTATTCTCTCTGAAAATTATTTTTAATTTCCATAAATATAATTTTATAATACTTAAAATTGGATTCGAAATGAAAATCTCAGCGTTTTTCTTTATTTTCTTTGATCAGGCGGTTTCTTTGTACTTTCCAGCCAATCAGAATGTCTTTTTCGGCTGAGAGCTTGTTAAGAACCAATCACAAATAATGTTCTTTCTTTGTTTAGGTTTAAATGCATTTTTTTTATTTTTTACTTGTAAAATAAGTCAGAAGAGGTCACCATCTTACAGAACTTTTAAAAACCTCTTCAAAACGTATCGAACAAATTTTTTAGCATTAGAATCGGCTGAGTTAGAGTGACGTCAGATGTCTACGAGGAGCCTCGTAAAAAACAGCGCTTGGATAATTATAAATTTAATAGTATCAAATACTGCACCACTAGCTTCACATGTTAATTAAGTACTCAAATGCATAATAATTATTTCCAACCCTAAGATTATATTATGTTTTGGCAGTGGCGAAGAAAGAGACGAAACAGATTTTACATAAATAAAAGATATTTAATACACTAAATTATAATACAAGAAACACTCTAAATTATAAACCCTCAATATAAAAAACAGATTATGTTATAATACTACAACAAATAAATAAAATACAATAGATTATATTATAAATGATTGCATTCTTTGAAAATAAAGTATTCCTTTATAGTCATTCCAAATATTAAAAGGAGTCTAATTAATGTCTATCTCATTATATGTGGGATTGGCAATTGCATTAAATTTAAAGGTATGTGCACATAATTATATAAAATGTCTTATTCATAATTACCTAGGTGATAAAGTCTTTGAATAGACTTGGTGTCTTGATGACCGTCCCGTGGAATTTTTTCCACTTCTTTAGTAGGGAACGGTTGATCTTCAGTTAGATTTGATTGTTGGAACTCCTCCGTATTGTGGGCATCAAGGCAAGGAAAAAACAAACTCTTCGGCAGGCGCTACATCGGTAGTTGTTACATCGAGATGCGAACCATTAGAGCACGGAAGTCTGGATCGACCAGCGATCGTGACTGGCCTTTAGCCACACATCCTCGAAGCTTCCCTTATGTTATAGTTTGTTTTCATGTTCCCAAAATTTAACTTTTCATGTCTGCTTTCTATTATATTTCTCTGCTTCTTATCAGAGCGGTGTCCTCACTGAAGTCTAGACCAATACTGTTTTTCAATTAATTAATTAATGTTCTTTATTTTTCAAATTCCTTCCTTATCTTGATCTCTTGTGGGGTTTTTTTTTATTTCACACCTTTTTACTTTAAAAATGCTTTCAACAACTTATACAAAATTACTTTCAATTTGATACAATTTTATAATATAATATTTTACATTTATTTATCAGTCACTTTCTTTAATAAAATTATTTCATTTTGACATGAAATAAACCTTACTCTCTTTATTCACACATTCACATATGCATTTCATTTTCGTCAAAATGTGTAATTTTAAGAACAGATCTTTATCTTTTGTTGCATTCTAAATTTTACTTATATTTTATTAAACTTCCCAACTATCGCTTTCTTTTACATTATTAAGTTTTTATTTTATTTATATTTCCATTCTCATTTTTTTTTATCTTACACTAAACACATGATATTGAGATTTATAACCTTAGTATTTCTATTCTTTTTACAATCTGAACTTTGGAGGGTAAAAGATAAGAATCGTTTCGATTCTAATTCCCTCTCTTTTTTACTTAAACATTTCTTTGTTTTGTAATTTTTTTTTAACTCACTTTTTTTTTATAACCCAAGCACAATATTTAATATTGTTTGATATTAAATATCTATATGTGTGACCGCAGTATGTGCGATCACCACAATATATATATTCCTCTATCTTTGTTATAAACTATCTGCACACATGTCTTTTATGTACATAACTAGAATAAAAGTGCTTGACAGTAGTAATTCAACCTATAATGTACTTATTATTTTATTGCCATATTATATCGCGTTCTAAGTATAAAATGTGAATAAAACATTAATTTTAAATAAATAATACTATAAAAATTCAAATGTTTAATTGACATACAAAACAATATATAAACAATTTCAAACACGAATAAAATTGCAATAATAGATGTCTTTAAAAAAATATTGTACAACTATAAATAGAAAATATCTCTTCACTCATAACTTTAAAAGTGCATTTATATAACTATAAATATATAAGAAATTACATTGTTACATTTTTATTTACAACTGTCAAATTCACTCTACTCATAACTTTGTCACCATCCACACCAGATAAATACAATAATGATTATTACTAATCATTTACTAAACTAAACTAGAGATTATCTCCAGCACAGATATAAACTTTAAACCTCAGTTAAAGATTAATGTATCTGCTTATTTTGATTTTTTAAACATACAGACATATGGAGTTATTCGCCTTTCTCTTTTCTATGTGTTATATCATCATTATAGATATATTATACAACCCCCATACTTCCACATTATTTTTAAATTCATATAAATAAAGATACAATAAAAGACAACTGCCCCCCAAGATGAATTTCATGCTGAACCAGCTCTCATCATTTGGCACAGGCACATATCACTATCTCTCATATATATCTCTATTATATGAAGAGTATTTATCTAAAGTAAATTGTTACATTTTTTTTTACAACTGTCAAACGCACTCCACTCACTACTTTGACATCATCCACCTAAGGTAAATACAATAATGATTATTACTAATTATTTACTAAACTAGAGATTATCTCTAGCACATATATAAACTTTAAATCTCAGTTAAAGATTACTATATCTGATTTCTTTTTTTAACATGGAGTTATTCACCTTTCTCTTACCCATGTACTTGTTATAAATATACAAGGAAATAACGAGTTATTTATTTAGTTTTAAGATAAATGATAAATCTTTCTTCCTCCAGCTTTTATTTTTTAATTATTAACTCTAAACTATATATAGTAAAGGTTGAACTGGGCTAAATCCTTACAATATATAGATGTAATAAGAAGGAAGAAGAAGATTGAAATTTTAATAAAAATATTTTTAATAATATTTAAACAGCAATTAATTCACTTCACTCAGGGGAGAAATTACTATATAAACTAATAAAAATATTTATCTTATTGTTAATCTACTTCTACAGATAATAAAAAAAAATATTGGTTGGGATTATTACAAATATTTTTGATCACCTGTTATACCATGATTACAAATAATCACATAATATCTTGAAACTGTATATTCATGCTTGTATTAAATGACATTATGATAATAAAAGAATGTGGTCAGCATAGTGTTTTGGAAGAATCAGTTAAATAATATTTACTGACTAGCTTTATTTTATCGTTTTTATGAAAAAAAATGTTTAAGAAAAAATGCTACCATATAAATGCTTGCTTTTTGACTTTCTTTAGGCAAAAAAGAAAAGATAAATTAGTATAAGTATGAACATTATATTTATATACAAAGCTGTAATTGTTAAATAAAACGATGTTTCTATTGTTTTTATGAACAATATATCAGTGACTTGAGTCCCAAGTACTAATATCTGACTTAGCTGACTTAACAAAATATATGTGGATATAAAATAGATGAAAAACAGAGTTGTAGTTATAAAAGCAGCCAAATGTAATGCATATAAGCTTCTGGGATTTAAAAACTCTTGGTTTATATATTGTAATGATCCAGACATTGGAAGAGAGGGTGGCATCTAACTATGGTCAGACCTGGAGTCTTTGAATAGGATGCTGGAGACAATGCAATAAAGCACATAACCTATGATTGCCCCCATCTCTAATAGACCAGATGAACACTCATTTACTAAATCTAGATGCAATTTGAATCAGTTCATCCACATCTCATCCCCTCTTTCAGTTCCGTTATGCCGCAGTATTTGAACTCAGGGAGAATTCATCTTTGGCTCCATTATCAAGGATGTACCTGTGCATACTGATAATTATATTACCTTATAAATGTTACTATTAAAGAATTTATGAACCTAAGATCCCTTTAATATAATTATTAAATAGTAATATGTATGTGTGTATATATAAGGTATTGGCTTTATTAATGAATGTAACAACTGATTTAATAAACTAAAGAGACTACATCAATTCAACGCATTGTATAACATTTATTTTGTACAAGAAAAATAAATGATAATAGTAAAAATTTAAATAGATCTGTAAGTTTAACACTGTATTTACAAATATAGATGATAATAAAAAATAAGTATGTATATGTACTTTAAGTGTCAATAATTTAATAATCTACAGTTGCCAAACCTGTGTCCCAATGATAGATATCCATGTTGATGATATCATTATATTCAAGATGATAATAAAAAAAAAATTATAAGTTTGTTTTAACAAACTCGAATCTAACTGGTTAAATTATATTTACATTTGATACATATATATATACACATATTGGTTACAGTCCAATTCCAGTTGTTGCAGGCAGATTGGTATGAAGACTCCCCTCTTTTACTAAGTCATAGGTAACTCTTACTACAATAGAAAAGTAGATGTACACAGAAAGTTAATCATTCATACGGAAAAATTTCTAAGGTAACAATGGTTAGTTAAAAAAACAAACAACATATAATTTTGTTCTGTCAAAGTATGTGTAACTAATATTGTATAAGTAAAATTCTTACCTCCAGTCCCAAACAATGATAATAGACAAAAGTCAAATACTATGGAAGGTGAATAAACCTAAATTTTATTTTTTA
Organism: Epiperipatus broadwayi; assembly: GCA_028023455.1. Lineage (NCBI taxonomy): Eukaryota > Metazoa > Onychophora > Udeonychophora > Euonychophora > Peripatidae > Epiperipatus > Epiperipatus broadwayi. The sequence goes on from JAQFVV010008198.1 coordinate 16,886, forward strand.
AAAAGTATTCAACTAAACTAAACCTCTCCTCACTCTCCTTGCGCTCTCTTAAAGTGGACTGTTCCAAAACATTGAATAAGAAAGTTTTACTTCCTGAGTGATAATAATAAAACAATAAACAAATAATAATATAATGTGTACATAGGTGTTTAAAAATAAAAATCATAACATGTAACAAACATAATTTCATTAAATTGATTAATTTGAATTTGTGAACCTATAGAGTCCTACCATGAGTCACAGTTCATGTATTTTAAAGCAATCTCCTCCATGCAGATATAGACCACTCGTCACTGCTTCTGAATGGTACATTCTGAACAATTCTGCATTGGCTATCTGTTGTTGTTTTTAATTCATGTACAAACATTCCATGCTGGGAAAAAATAGTCTACTAGGCATTTTGAGGTAGACAATATTGATATTTAAACATTCATGGTTAGTAGACTAATGATCCCACTGATGACAATAAACTCCTTTACCCAGAAAACATTGTATTAACCTTTTAACCGCTAATTAAATCATTGGTTGTATGAGGTAAAAATCAAAGCTTGTAATTGGCCAACTCACAAACTGAAGAAAAAGCCTATTGTTAAAACATATTCGCCTATAATATTAAATTCAACTCAGATACGTTTATAAAAAGTATATTATTTTAATTTTTCAAGTTGTGAAGAGAACGAAAGTTCTTTCAAAAATAAATTGCTATTTTTTTATTCTAAAATATTCAATTTCGGCAACATAAAAGCTATAATATAAACAAAAAGATCGACTTTTACGTTATAGAAAAGTAAATATTTCTTTTTACTACAACTTCAATATTTGTACTAAAATCTTTAATATTTTTCGAAAATAATTTTGTTTTTTTATTATTCTCTCTGAAAATAATTTTTAATTTCCATACATATCATTTAATAATAATTTAAATTGTATTCGAAATGAAAATCTCAGCGTTTTTCTTTATTTTCTTTGATCAGGCAGTTTCTTTGTTCTTTCCAGCCAATCAGAATGTCTTTTTCGGCTGAGAGCATGCTAAGAACCAATCACAAATAATGTTCCTTCTTTGTTTAGGTTTAAATGCATTTTTTTTTATTTTTTACTTATAAAATAAATCGGAAGATGGCACCATCTTACAGAACTTTTAAAAACGAATTCAATACGTGTTTAACGAATATTTTCGTATAAAAACTGGCTGAGTTAGAGTGATGTTAGATGTCAATGAGGAGCCTCATCGGAGGCGTTCAAAGAGTTAATTCAATGTATAAAATTTTGAATTAATTACAGTTTGCAGTTAGAAAAAGAAAGTTTACATGTAATAAAATATAATTATTTTATCATTATCTATGCTGGCTATATATACACTTCTTCTTCTGGGTTCTCCTTTGATTAGAGATTTTGTTTTAATTTTTCTTCCTTTCTTTTAGAAGTTTAAAATAATTTTCTGTGAATTTTTCACATTGTTCAGATTAAATTGCTCATTCTATTCATATCAAAAGTTCTTATAGTTTCTTCCAATTTTGTACTAAAATTATATTTATAAAATTAATATATTCAAACAAAAATCTTCATTTTATATGGTGTTCAAAATCTCTTGTTATAATAAAGGAGTTTGCTATTAACTGAAAGAAGACCCTTTGATTCCTCTTGGAGGCCTTAAAGGAACCGAGCAGGGCAAATTCCTAATGTCCACTCCATACGTTCTTGTCATTGCAGCTGTTATTACTATGTGATTATTCATATAGTATACGAACATGGATGGGCTGCTCACCAACATGCATTAGCCAGAATGGTGAGTTTATTGGCTTTTTACCTCTGAGTTTAAGATCAAGAAACACCATGGTCTTTCTTCTCAGTGCCTGATAAGGCAGAATGAATGTTTGTGTAAATGATAAATATTTTTCCAGTACATATATACAATTATGACAGACAAAAATAAAGCATGGCCCTTATTCCCAGGAGGCTGTAAAGTCACCAGCCAAGGCAGCGGATGGTGGCTGAAGGCAGAGGGTGCTAAGAATCCCCTGATTGCAGACCCAGGCTGCCATTTGGTGACGACTTTTTATTTAGGTACTTACAACTGCAGATCACTTTCAAGTGAAGGAAGAATGCAAGAATTAGAAGAACTCTCTTATATTAAATGGGACATTATTGGACTTTGTGAAGTTAGAAGAAAAGATGAAGAGACAATTGATTTAAAAAGTGGACATATACTCTATTATAAATGCACAAATAATGGAAATACAAGTGGAGTAGGATTCATTATAAATAAAAAGTGGAAGAACAATATTGTGGAGATTGACGGTGTTTCAGACAGAGTGGCAAGATTAGTTATACAACTTAATAGCAGATATCAAATGCAGATAATTCAGGGTTATGCCCCAACAAGTTCTCATAGTGATGAAGTAGTAGAACATTTTTATATGGATGTACAAAAGGCTTTTGATCAGAGTAAACAACATTTTAAAATCGTTATGGGAGACTTTAATGCTAGAATTGGTAAACAAATGAAAGATGAAAGTGCTGTAGGTAATTTTGGTTATGGTAATAGAAATGAGAGAGGACATAGACTTGTGGAGTTTGCAGAAAAAGAAAAACTTTATATTATGAATTCTTTTTTTGAGAAAAATGTTAAAAGGAAATGGACATGGAAGCATCCAAATGAAGGTACAGCAGAATTGGATTATATTTTGACTAATAGGAAATACATATTTCAAGATTGTAATGTTCTTAATAAATTTAACACAGGAAGTGATCATCGATTAGTAAGGTGTAAGATACATGTTAATGTGAAACTAGAGAGACAAAAATTATTAAGAAAAACAATATTTACAGTTGATATTCCTAATCTTCAGAAACATTCTAATGAATTTAAATTAGAACTTAGAAATCGGTTTCAAGTATTAGTAGATTTTGAGCATAATTCAGATTTGAATGAAATTAATATGAAAATAACTGATACACTTTTAAAAACTGCAACAAAGATAGCTGGTAGAAAAAAGCAGCAATTGACCAATAAAATTTCTACTGAGACTAGAGAATTTATGAAGAAAAGAAGGAATATGAAGATATACAAAAATGATGCATTAAAAAGAATTGAATATCTCGAATTTTGTAAAATGGTGCGGAAAAGAGTTGAAAATGATATAAGAAAGTATAATTGTGAACTAGCAAGGAAAGCTGTAGAAGAAAATAAAAGTCTTAAGAATGTAAAACAACATTTTGGTATTGGTAGGAAATTTATATCTGCAATAAGGAAAAAAGATGGAATTGTTACTAAAAAGAGAGATGACATCATGAAATTGGTAGAAGATTTTTATCAAGAATTATATAGTAATAAAGAACAAGTACCTCCTATATCTATTCCATCTTACGAATTGCCCAGAATTTTAAATGAAGAAGTGAGACACGCAATTAAATGTATGAAGAAGGGAAAGGCTCCAGGTAATGATGGAATTATAATTGATATATTAAAAGAAGCAGGAGAAGAAATAGAAAAATTTTTTAGCAAAGTTATATACCAAATGTCTAAATGATAAAGATGTACCGGATGATTGGAAGAATGCAGTAATAATATTAATATTTAAAAAAGGTGATAAAGAAGATATTAGAAATTACAGACCTATTAGCCTTTTATCAGTTTTATATAAAATTTTTACCAAGATAATTACAACTCGTCTACAGAGAACATTGGATTTCCACCAACCAAGAGAACAAGCTGGATTTAAAAGTGGTTTTAGTACAGTAGATCATATCCAGGTGTTGAGAGAAGTTATAGAAAGGTCAAATGAATATGAGTTGTCATTATGTTTTGGATTTGTAGATTATGAAAAGGCATTTGATTCTATAAACATTTCTTCAGTGATTAAAGCATTGGATCATCAAGGTATAGATCCAGGATATTGTCATATTTTGAAGAATATTTATAAAAATGCAACAGCAACAATTAGATTACATAATGATACTGGGAAAGTCAACATTGAGAAAGGTGTAAGACAAAGTGACTCTATATCTCCAAAACTTTTTACAGCAGTGCTGCAAGAAGTATTTTGTGGATTAAAATGGGAAACTAAAGGAGTGAAAGTAAATGGAGATTATTTAAGTCATTTAGATTTTGCAGATGATGTAGTTGTTTTTGCAAATAATGCTTCAGAGCTGCAGGATATGTTGCAGGAATTATCAGATGAAAGTAGGACTAAAGATAGGAAATGTTAAAAAGACTAAAGTAATGTTTAATCGATTTGCTCAAAATATGAAAATAAAGATTGATTATGATGAATTAGAAGAAGTTAACAGTTACAAATACCTTGGTCAGATTATTAATACAGATGGAAATATAATGGAAGAAATTAATCATAGAATTAAACTTGGTTGGAGTGCTTTTGGTAGAAATAACTTGATACTAAAAGGAAATATGCCTATGTGTTTGAAAAGGAAGGTTTTTAATAAATGTGTTTTACCAGTTCTTACTTATGGATCTGAGACTTGGTCACTTAATAGAAGAGCAATACAGAGACTTCAGACCACTCAAAGAAGTATGGAGAGATGTATGTTGGGAGTAACAAGAAGAGATCGAAAACGCAATGTACGGGTAAGATAACAAATGGGTGTTACTGACCTCATTGAAAAAATTAAAAGATTGAAGTGGAGTTGGGCTGGACATATTGCTAGAAGAGATGATAATAGATGGACAATTGAAATTTTAAACTGGATTCCAAGAGATTGTAAAAGACCCAGAAAGAGACCACATGTGAGACGGATGGATGAAATAAGAAAGTGTGCAGGGGTGATGTGGAGAAGAGAAGCTGAAGATCGGAGAAGATGGATTAAACTTGGAGAGACCTTCATCCTGCAGTGGACTGATAATGGTTGATAATGATGATGAATGAAGTTAGCTTCCTATAGCAATCATATAATTTTGAAGAAGAAAGAGTTGGAATCACATTTGCTTGTATAGTTAATGTCATTTCCATTTATTTGTACATAAAATCTTTCATTTGCTCTTTGCTTACTGTATGTGCCTATTGTTGTGTAGATACTATTGTGATAATCGATTCAAGAAATTATGTACCACATTATTATTTCATTCTTATACTAGGTTTCTTGGCAAAATACTTGACCCTTGATCATTACCATGACTAAACTATTGTAGTCTGTATCATTGTTTTATTCACATTTATGACATGCAACACATTTAGCACAAATTAAGTGTTATCATATATATATATATTCTTTTAATGTTTAATCTTACTCATTTTAACAATTGGCATTTTCTTCACTTCATATATATATATATATATATATATATATATCTATATATATATATATATATATATATATATATATATATGCAAGAACTGGTTATACATGACTTATAATTTAGTTACCTATTAAAGTAATGAATAGACCAGTAAATTAGAACATATATTTTATATGCTGGCAAAACACATTAGCCTAGTTAGACATAAATCTTGACTGGACATAACCTAACATTACAGGTAGTTAAAGGTTGGTGTGGGCATGGTTATAAGTTTCCCTCACAATATATAATAAAAAATAATAATGAATATAACAGTGCTAATATATTTACAAAATGTACAACAAACCACAGAAGTATTTTCATTTAATAACTTAGCCTTTTTCAGTTGACATTTAAATTCAAATATAGTCAAAGTAAATGCTATCAAGTCATATCCTAAGATTCCTGAATTTTAATTTTAACTTTCATTATATTTGAATTTAAATGTCAGTTGAAAAAGAGTAAGTGATTTACTGAAAGTACATCTGAGGTTTATTATAATTCATTATTAGAGGGGATTTGACCAGAGACCTTCAAACTCTCTTCATCTATTCACTGCATCTTATATAAGCAGTACACATGACCACATACATGTGAAAATGATAAATGATCTCCAATATGCATATTTTGTGCTGAACCAGCACTCATCAGTTGGTCCAGATCATCATCTCCCACACATATTTATAATTTGTGCTCAAACTCCCTCTAATTTCATGTAAAATTCAGTATATATCTTATACTTGTATTTAAATATTACAGATTCAGTCTGAGTTCTGCCCATCCTTCTTCTGTATATTTAAATGGACACATCAATTAATATTCTATATATGAGGGGTCAGAATAATTTTAAGACAATATTGGTATTTCAACAATTGACTTTGAGCATTCCACCATCAGATTTTCAAAAATATAACTGGCTGAAGAGTTGGAGGATGAACCCTGTCCATTGAAGTTTGAAGATTTGCTATTAATATAAAATGAGCAATGATTATATATATATATGTGTGTGTGTGTGTTGTGTGTGTGCGTGTGTGTGTGGAAGATGATGATCTGGACCAACTAATGAGTGCTGGTTTGCTATGGAATACTTATACTGGAGACAATTTCTCTTTTTTACATACATGTGGTCATGTGTAATGGTTATATAAGATAGAGTGGATAGTTGAAGGGAGCTTATATTCCATAATGGATATTTTATTTTATTTACATATATATATAAACATTAAGATACAGTAATTACAAATATTAAAATGGCTTTTTAGAAATTTTGCAAAGTTGATCAAAATTTTAGCTATGATATTGATGGAGAATGATGACTAAAACTCCTATTATTTATATATATTTGTACGTACGTTCGTTAAAAAATATAGGCAAACGCTAAATAGTAGTTACATTACCGCTGATTCTTTTATATATTTATAGAAAAGTCAATCCTGTTTTTCATTTTATAAGTATATGCAAAAAAGAAATCACATGAAAAACTATAAAATTGTTTTACAATCACGGGCGAAATTATTAATATTATGAAAATTTTTATTCAAGTATTTTTTATTAAAAGCTTTGAATAATGTTGTTCTCTTCATTTTCTGTTTTTTCCTTACTTCGACTTCTCTCTCCTGCAGTATTTTTTTTTTTGTAGAATACTTTGCATGTGTGTGCATATATTGTCTGTTTGTTATATTTTATAATATTTACGAACTAAATCGTATTTGCAGTGATTAATAGCCTGTAGATATTTTTAAATTATCTAAAATTTGAGATTGGACAAAATTAGTTGTTGGCTTAATTTAATTGATTTTCCTTTAAATCGATAACATATTTCTGATAGCATGTAGACTTTTGTTTACTGAACTTGTCTTGGTCAAATTAACTGCCTGGTTTTTAATCAGAATTTAGTTCGGTAAAACTCAATCTTTTAGTTATAAAATGGAACATAAAGCTAACTTGTCTTTATTATTATTATTATTATTTAAAAAATAATGATCTTTTCTTGTTAGATAATCAAATAAATGTTTAAAAAGAGCTTCTTATCATCCTAATTTTTTGAACAAGTAATTGCTATTTAATGAATCTGATTTTATTTAAAATTTGTAATAGGTTTTCATTGAACAAGAAATATTCTAAATCATTTTTTATTGTTGTCGCACATATTTAAGTAAAATAAATAATAACTTATTGTCATCAAGTAATAAAATTATAATAAAAATGTAAAAATAAAAAATATGTACAATAGATAAATATGTATAGGAAAATATAAATGTTTTAAATTATATATTTTTAGAGCATTGACTTGAAATGAATTTATAAATATGTATATAGAGAGAAAAAATGGGCAAGAGAGAGATCTAAGTAAAGGAGAAAAAATAAAAGAAAAAGAAAAACGTTTTTGAGAGATTTTAATGAAACAGTTCGCAGAAATTTTTCATAATATTAACAATTTCATTCGAGATTGTAAAACAGATATATTTTCATGTGATTTCTAATTACAGTTACTTATAAAATAGAAAACAGGATTGACTTTTCTACGTAAAAAAATAAAAAGATAAAACAAAAACCAGCTACAAAGTTATTACTATTTAAGGTCTGCATACATACAGATAGACATATATATAGAGAGAGTATGAGACAAGCCATTATTATAAAACAGGTGTGGCCAACTTTTGTGTTCAGAATATCTACTTTTTATTTTTAAAATGTGTTGCGATCGACTTGTTGTCATAGGTATAGTCTAAGTGGAGGGAGGTGTGAAATACATACTATTTTTATGTACCTACGTTCGTAAAAAATAACAATTATTTAACGGGCCAAAAATCTCATTTCCGGGGGAATTAAAGCAACATGAGTAATTATTAACAATATTTATTAATTCATATTAGCTACATTAAGTCAAGATTAAAAATATTATTTTCAATAATGATACGACTTAGCAAACTTCACCTATCTAGAATTGGAAAAAAAATTAGAAAAAAAAGTTGAAAATCTTGATTTAATTTGTTTCACTCGTAACCCGACGGCTCTTGCCAGATTGACCTCGCGATCGACTTCCTTGGCTACCCCTGCTATAAAAGTCCATCATGTTATGTTTATGAAAGCTGGATTAAGTCCGTGATGCTATGTAGCTTCTATTTCTAAGAACAAACATGGACATACTTAAGACAATGAGACACCAATTTAGAACTAATTACAAGAAAATATTTAAATTTTATATATATTGTAGCATAATGCGTTTCTATCAAATTAATGATATATATATGTGTGTATTTTTATTAGTCCTATGGAGATTGCAGTCTAAACACTGAACCAAAGTCATTTATATATAATAGATACATTCATTAATATTAGGTGCTGAAATGCTATGAAACATTAGTAACATTGCACATTTGTCTTTATTCTATTTATGTAATATATAGGATATATGAGCATAGACTTTCACACGACCCACCACTCTCCACACTATCTCATGACACTGATACATTTGAAAACATATATGTTGAAAAGATAAATAATCACCAATGTACGTATTTCATGCTAAACCAGCAATCATCAGTTGGTCCAGATTACCATCTCTACGCATATATGCTATCAGTGCTCAGATATATATTAAGATAGCCAATCCCCATACTTTAATGGACAGGCTTCAATCTACCCCACACTTCAACTCTTCAACCGACCATCCAATTAATACAGGATTTTTTAAAATTTATTTGCATTTACAGTTTGAAAATTATTAAATAAAGAAATATAAAACTGTAAAGATTGCAGTTAAAAAAAATTACAATGACAATTTCATTTATCCGAGAGAGATATTTGTTAATAGTATGTGCTGAAATGTGAAGAGAAATGATAATTCAAATTAGCCATTATTATATTTGCATAATAAAATAAGTAACTTTTTTTCCCAGTTATTATATAAAAATTATCTCAACTACACCAACACTGATTTCGAGTAGATCAGATCTCAGTAAAACAATTCACTATCGAATATCAATTGCAAAGCATATGCTTATAAATAAATTAACAAACTGAAATATATCTGGTTTAATATATATGGTTTAGCGGTTATTACATAAAAATGCACCGTTAATCATAATCTTGAATGTATGCACCCAATATATGTAACAATATTAAAGAAAATTATCTCTCAGACATAAACCATAACTTCTCAAGAATTAAAAAAAGAAAAGGGAGAGCTTATCCTAGAATGGATACGGAACACGTGCATATATATAATATACTGCAATGTTAACCCACCATATTAATAAAAAATTAATTTAATAGCAAATGCTAATAACAATTTTTATTAATTTTGTAATCTATAACTCCCATTTTCTGATTTTTAGTTACTTAAACTACATGAACGTTTTAACACATGTGGAAGATAGAAACTTATATTTATTACTGTTCAAAATAGATATTTAACAGAAAAACTATTATGTAATCTTATGTAACTTTTAAGTACTAAACGTTAAAATGATATGAAAATATGGGCTTGGTTTTTGTTTGGGAATTCAAGAGAAAGAAAAAGGGAAAATATACTGAATTTAATAAAAAAAAATTTAATAACACAATGTATGTACACCGTTTTAAATATGATGCCTTTTTGTTTATCTCTTGTATTCAATTTCTGAACATCTCTTCTCACCATCCAGCAGTTATCTGCCCATATTGTATTGCATGATTTATCTTTATAGTCTCTCTGTGATTTCAATACTCTGGTGTAAACACACACAATGCTCATCACTGATTTCACATAATTCATGAGAAGATACCTAATAAGAATAGCTATATGTAGTTTTAGGGATATTCTGGAGTCCATTTTCTCAACTGTCATTAGAAATTCAAACCATATGCTGATTGAAACTTTCAGCTCTGTCATTTCTTAATAAACTTTTTGACAGAAAGGTGAAAGCTTTCCATTTTTTCTCTTTTGTCTTTCAAGTGATATTAAAATAGGCAAAGCTCTCTATATGTATTGCCACTCAATGCAAGCCAGAGTAATCAATGGATGACAGAAGGCTTTTGCATAAAATTCCCACCTAGTGCCTATTCATACAATATCCTCAAACTAATTTCTGTGGCCTTCATCAGTGAGAAATCTTGGATCTGAGAGCACTGCGTCTAGATCTTAAGATCTAAGGCAACCCTCCATTAGCCACCTTTTATCTCTGCTTAACTACAAAACTATGGGTTTTAAATTTGAAAACACTATGATATTTTCAATCCAAGCTCATCAGCTTATATAGTCTTATAGGTTTGAACTCAGTTCAGTGCCTATACATTTTGATGTCTTTGGTTCTTTAATAACCATAGCCACTACTATCCTAGTAGGTAGCCAATAAACATCACATGATCACCTTTTTTTATGCTTGCTTGTAACTGTTATTTATTGCTTATAATGGTTATTATTGCTTATAACTGTTATAGTTTAGTAGTTAAGTAGAGATAAAAGGTGGCTTCTGGAGGGTTGCATTAGATCCTAAGATCTAGGTGCAGTGCTAAGAGATACAAGGCTCCTCACTGACAAAGGCCACAATTCAGAAACTAGTCTAGAGATATTGGATAAGTAGGCATGGGTATTTAATGCACAAGCCATCTGGCATCCATTCATTACTCTGGCTTGCATTAAGTGGTAATACGTATAGAGAGGTTTTTTAGTAAAAGATAATTATAAGCAAGCGTAAGAAAAGATGATCATGTGATGTTTATCAACTGATATTCAAACTTTTCATTCTTTCGCAGTTTTCTGATTTGGCAACAAATAAATATTTCCTCTTTCATTTTTTTCTGTGGTGATTCTTGTTAAATAACTGATGCCAATATGAAATGGTATCAATATTCTTATTGAGAGCTTGTAAAAACTGTTTCATAAATTTGAGTTTAATATGAAGGGATAAAAGGATAAATATCCAGAATGACAAGCAGCTAATGCAGTACATTCTATTGACTCTGGAATAAATAATGATTGATGAGTGTTGTCCTTCTTGTAACAATTTACCCCATTTACAGAGATTGCAGCAGAGTTGTGTGTAATCTTCCTGTAATTCTTCTAAAATAGTAATAACTTTAATATCACAACAAACAGGCACACATTATTCTTGCATTGTTATAACTCTAGAAAAGTTTTTTCTGAGGATATAGTCTCTTTATTTTGGGTAGCATTCATCATTGCTAATGTGAAAAAGCACTGTCTTTTGAAGATCTATAAACAATCAATTTATTGTAATCGTATGTGATGTCCAAGTTTATGTGACACTATTGTCATCGTTAAAAATGAGAAATTACTTTCTTTAGATTAATCCTGTACCAAATATTTTTGGTGGTAGCAACAATATATAATTTTCACAGTTTTTTTTTTAAGTGATTCAATTCTTTCAACATAGAGGCTAATAGTTAAGCTTTATTTTGAGGCAATTATATATTCCCAATAAGATCATTGCTGAGGAAATTTACAACTTGTCCATGTCTGGTTAATCCATATCACTCTCCATTGTACATTTGAAAATTTCTGGAATGATTATTTTTTACAATGTATAGTATTGGCTATATTACATAAAAAATATTAAGACAGTTTAATGATCATGGTAAAGTATAAATCTACTATGTGATTATTTAATTTTTTTCATTACCACTGGGCTACAAATGCTAAGGGATGTCCCTTTCTATGAAGTCAGAGCAGAGATTTGTCGAACAAGTATTACAACAATAATGTGAAACTATTGGTTTGTCATAATGTCCTAATTTACAACCAAAGTATAACAAGTTGACTTTTTCTAGAAATGTTGTAATACATTTACTGAAGATGTATAGAACTGATATAAAATATTTCCATCATGCTGAACGTAAAATAATGCAAATGAGTGCTCCATTAATCCATGAGAGGAACACAAAAAAAAATAACAAATTATCTCAATAATCAAATCCTAATATAATACAATTTGCCTTTTCAATCAGCACATATGCTTCTTTTTATTCTAAATTACAACACAGTGCATGCATTCCAAAATCACCCAGAGAATCAGGATAATGAAAGGATGAAGTTGTTCAATAATAACCATCTTATTTAAAACTGACATCCAAGCAGAACATTAAAAAAAAAAAAAAAAAAGACTATAATCACTTTGTCAGATTGTATATATATACATAAATAATTAATGGTATAAACAATATTGTAACTTAATATTATGTATATTTCCATAAGCTTATGGAAGTATACGTAACGTTAAGTAACAATATTGTTTATACCATTAATTATTTATGTTTTTATATATAATATTTTCTATAATGGGTATTGTACTATTATATATATATATATATATGTGTGTGTGTGTGTGTGTAAATAAAATAATATTTTTGAAAATAAACCGTATATTATTTTGCATTACAATCCGATATTTCAACGGATTAGCAACCGCCATTATCAAGGCTAACTTTTGAAAGAAAAATCGTTAGATATAAAACAATAACATGACTCAGTGCAAGATGAGAAATGAGATTCAACTTGAAGTAGTTCAGCATTCACAATATGAGGCTTATCAAAATGTTTATTTCTCTCAGCTTGTAATTTATCTGATAAAGAACAACTTACTCAAGAAATAGAACTTACAAAAAATATTCTACTATCAAATAATTATAATAAAAATATTATATGTAAGGCTTTACATAACATTAATACTTTAAAGATCAGCCTTTCAAGCTTTTGTGCATGAGCTTTTTACGAGTGTTAATAATAAATGAATACTTTCACTCCCAACACAAGATATAGTATTTCAGAAAGAATAAAATGAATCCACTTATTCTTTCCAACCCAAATGCTTATATATAAGCAAATCTTAAGTACTGGAAGTGAAAGCGTGAGGATAGACCACTCACTTTAAATTACTGTTTACAATGTCTGAATAAATGACGTCGATGAAATTATCTAGAATTTACTAAACGTCATTCTCAAATGAAACTTAAACATATGTAAATAAGCATTTATTTTATATAGCGCATGTTTATAAATTGTAATACATTAAAGATCAGCCTTTCAAGCTATTGTGCATGCGCTTTTTACGAGTGTTAATAATAAATGAATACTTTCACTCCCAACACAAGATATAGTATTTAAGAAAGAATAAAATGAATCCACTTATTCTTTCCAACACAAATGCTTATATATGGGCAAATCTTAAGTACTGGAAATGAAAGCATGAGGATAGACCACTCACTTTAAATTACTGTTTACGATGTCTGAATGAATGACATTAATACTAAAAAAGAAAAGAGAGGATAGAATTGACAATTCCTCTTTTAATAGAGTAATTTTACCTTATATTAAAGGGGTTACTGATAAAATAAGTAGAAGACTATCTTGTTTTAATATAAAGACTACTTTTTCTACTGGCTAAAAAATTGGTGATTTTTTATATAAACCTAAAAACAGAATACTTTTGGAACATCAAGGAGTTTATGAAATTCCATGTTTGCGGAGCTCAAGAAGCTATGTGGGTCAGTCTAATAGATGAATAAATGTCAGAATTAAGGAACATAGAAATGCTTTTAATCAAAAAATTAGCACATCCATTTTTACTTCCTATTTTTTAGAAATTGGTCACAAACTTGATTTCGACAATACAAAAATACTTGCTAATTTGGAAAGATATGATTTAAGAACCATGAGAGAGTCAATTGAAATATTAAAGAAATCTACTGTTTTAAGTAGGGCTGATGAAGCACAATGTATTCCAGCTATGTGAAAACCTATCATTTTATCTAACATTAATTTAAAATTAATAGGTGGAAAAACTGAGAGAAATAAACATTTTGATAAGCCTCATACTGTGAATTCTGAACTACTTCAAGTTGAATCTTATTTCTCATCTTGCACTGAGTCCTGTTATTGTTTGAGATCTAACAATTTTTCTTTCAAAAGTGAACCTTGATAATGGCGGTTGCTAGTCCATCGAAATATCGGATTGTAATGCAAAATAATACATGGTTTATTCCCAAAAATATTATTTTATCTACACCATACAATATAACTGTAATAATTTATGAAGATATGAAAAAATAAAGAATCGTAACAAATATAGTGAAGAAGAGCTTTAATTTCCAAACACTGCTGCAAGTAAAAAATTATAACAAATATATGGAGAGAAGTACATTAAATGTAAAAAATATCACATTTTTTTTTATATTTTTAGTGTTTGTAATTTTTTTCTTTGTAACTTTCAAACAAATACTAATTACATATTTTTATTATTATTTTGATGTTAAGTACCAATGATTATATAAATATCACTTAATCACATCTTTGAATAAAATGCTTCATCACTTTATATCAATCATTTAGTTTTTTCCCTTCCTTAAACTACAATAAATTAAAAATATTTCATACATTATTAGGTGAAGCAAAAAGGTTATAATGGGTGAATATCAGAAATCTTCTAAAAACAAAGTATTTTAATTGGATGAAAAAAGATGTCACAAATTTTCTTAAATTTAAAAGTAATTATTATTATAATTTTTTAAATATTCCATATTATTTTATATTATTAGTAGTATTGATAATATTTGGAATCAACTGCTAAGTTAGAAAAAAGATCCAGATAGGAATTTTATTCTGATAAAAAATATTTTTCACTAGATGTGATTTCTAAATGTCAACATAAAATTTTCAGCTGAATAATTTCCATTGTAAAACTATTTTACTGAAATAAAACCTAAATGTAAACATCAAATGCTTATCATTTAACAAATATTTAATAATTTTACGAACAAATAATGAAGAAATTATGTCAAAATTTATTTACAATCTAATTAGATATGATCTTGCTCAGACGTAGTATTAACTGCTTTTTTAATAATAGCTGTCATATTTTTAGATCTTGAATTCATTATTGATAGATATTAATATTTAGTTAATATAATTGAAACTAATTTATTATCACTAGAAAATAATAACTTTTTATAATGATTTTTCTTATCATTGAACAAATGCACTGCAAAAACTGATAACATAATCGTGCAAGATAATGTTGCAAGTGATGGAATGATTTTTGTTAATTCTTTGCTAATTGAAACACATATGATATATTTGAAACAAATATATATTTTTATATGTGCAGTATTTTGAATATACATATGTAGTCAATTTGGCAATCATTTTTATGCTTCTTTATTTTTAACAAATAGATGTTTATTTTTTATTAAAAATCTATGTTTTCCACAATATGCATTAAGTCAGTAAACTTAATAATATGTATGTTTTAGTGCAGTTGTAGAATGACAAACATGAGAGCTAAAGATTATGGAATATTAGTCAACATTTCATTTCTGAGTTTAGTATCACATATAAACTTCCAAAAAATCCCATTCAATTATTATTTTATGTAACAAAGTTAATTGAAATAATTAAACAAATGCTGCCTATTATTTCAAGATATATAAATAAAGGTCTGTTTTTATTTTTATTTTAATCAAGAATTTATAAATAGCAAAAAAAAAAAGATTTTGTAACATAAATTCAAGTATGTGTACATGTATTTCTAATAATCAATAAAGCAACTCATATATAACGTGACATTGCTTTTAAAAAGTTTGTATTTACAAATTTGTAATATAGGGAGTGTACCAATAGTTTAAACAAGCTCTTATTTAATAAGTGTGATAAGAGAAAATATTTAAAATCTTATTCTTTATGCTAAAATATTTAAAATCTTTATCTAGAGATTTTAAATATTTTCTCTTACCGCACTTATTAAATAAGAGTTTGTTTGCGCTATTGGTACGCTCCCTATATTACATACATGTATTTATGCACAAAAATTATTCAAAAAAAGTTTAATTCCCCCTTTCTTTACAAGTTAAATTTAAAAATAATGGCATTCTATTGTATATTAAATGATGATTACAAGTTTTTTTTTTATATATTGGAAAATCTTAAATGTATTTTAATTTTATTTATTTGTTTCATAGAAATATTTTATTTGATATCTATTTATAATATAATGGATGATTCTGATTTTTAAATAATGTATAAATCAAGTCACTTATACAGGAAGTGAGATTAAAAAAAAACTTAAATTGAATTTTAAAAAAATTAAATAACTAAATAAATAATATCTAATATTGTTCAAAATAAAATATTTGAACAGAGAATAAATATTAGGCTATTATTTACAGGAATATTTTATGAATTATTTTTGTCTTTTCAAAAAGTATATAATGAATTAATTACATTCAGGAAGCCTAAATCATTTATCACCCATTATTCACCCTTTTACATTATTTTTGAGCATTTGTATATAAATCTTGTTTTTGTTTAGCTAAAACTAATATGATTATTAGAAATTTGCACCTGATTATTTAATAGTGTGTCGTTAATAAAGTCAATGTGTTATTTTTAGAAGCAGTTTATTTAACTCTATTCTGAAGTCGTAGTGTAATAAACATCAAAATAAACATCTTATATGAGTAATCAATTGACACTAGATGGCAGTGCAAAATTGCAGTATTATCACATCACATCACATCAGCTCTGAAGTAGAGCGAAGAGAATTGTTCTTGACTGCATATGTTAAATTTAAACTGACTGAAATATAGTTTTTTAATAATTTTGAGAAAATCTTTGGTCATATATTCAAAAGAGGAAATATGTGAATATTTTTATTACTGACATTCCCAAAAAAATAATGTGTGTCATAGCACAGATAACTGTGACAAAAATCTACAAGATTCAAATTATCAACTTTTGCCTCACTTTATGGATATGGTCACTCCCAATTTCAAAATGCAAGATATTTTGCTATCATTATATTTAACTTCCAATAACAGTCAAGATCACTTTATGTAAAAAATTTGATTATATTTCATAAGTCTTGCCACATACCTATATTGAAATTGCTACTTTATTTTTTTTTTTTAAAAAAAAATTATGATTGAGTAAGAAAAAAAATGAATTTATTATATGGCAAAATATGAGCATAGCTCTCTTCATTAGCATTAGAATATGCTTTGCAGAATTTTATTGAACAATAATATTTCTAATTTCATATATTAACAATAGTATTTTAGATTTATTTTACCTATTTTCAATGTTTATTTTGATATTTTTTAAAATATATAATAATTCTATAAGGTTAAAAATAGAATTGGCACACCCATCATAATCTGTAGTCACACTTCACTTCATTGTAAATTGTCAAATTTTTCTGTTTTGCAGTCATCCTTTTATGGCCTTATCCAATATACAGTAATGGAACAAAACTGATCCCAGATTGGGAAATACAACATTTTATACTTATTAAGTAATAAAACTTAATAGTATTACAAACTAGAAGGAGGATCATTTAATTACCATATATATTTTATTTATTTAACATTTTATTTATTTCATTATTTATACTTTCTCATTATATAATATGGTCCAATGACACCACCACAGCAATCTAGACCAGTGTTTCCCAAAGTGGGTGGTACCACCCCCAGTGGGTGGTGAAGACTTATATAGGTTCAATAATGGGTTCAGAAGCATTTGGGGGTGTTCAGGTGGGCTAGCTTTTCTCCAGATGCACTGATCATCAGCTTCAACTCACTCTCAAACCACTAATTTTTAAGTTATTTTGCTGAGTTTATGGTTATTTTCTAAATTTGTTTATGTGCAAGAATATATATAAAAGGGGGGGGGTAGTCAGAGTAATTGTAAATGTTTTGCACATTTTTGATGGCTTTTTTTTCTATTAACAAGTTAAAAGAAATGCAGGTTATTATTGTATGGCTAATTTTAAATTTTACTAATAGATAAAAATGGTTATCCTGTGCATTACATTTTTTGTTAAAAAAATAATTTAAGGTCAATATCAGCTGACAGAATCTAAAAATTTGTTATATCTTAGATTTGTTTTTTTTTTTTTTGTTTTGAATCTTTTGTAAAGATGAAAAAAGTTATTTCCATTGTATTAAAATTAGAAACTATCTGTAAAATGGAACTCCTTGAGGAATTAAAAGAGTCTGACATTCCTGGTATGTATAAATACACTACTGTACTAATAATTGTTTTTTTTTGTTTTGGTGTCTCTTTGTGTTGTCTATTGATGGTTTTCTTGGTGACCACTGATGGATAATCATTCTTCATAAGCATTTGTTCTATGTGAATCTTTTTTTTTTCCAAATCACTGGTTTCTGAACAAACCTCATTTACTCTGTTCCACAGTGATAGTACAATTCCTAATTTAGTGCTTCTTGTACAATTAGATGTATATGTCAAGTACTTGCCAGTGTGTGTTTAGTTTCCTATACCCTGTTGTTTTTACCTTGCCCTGAGGGAGACTTGTCAAAAAAACATCCAAGAATGCCAATTTTTGTTCTTGTTCTGATTCCATTGGGAGTTTAATTATAAGAGATATGCTGTTAATGTGCATCCAGAATCACTGTGATTGTACCTCACCATGCAGCTATCTCTTGATTTTGATGAGAAAAAATCCAATTACAACCCCAGAAGTAAAACTACAAGCATTACTCCAAAAGCATTGCAGGTATTTCAGTGATTCAGAAAAAAATATTAACTTCTTATCTCAGCAAGATTCCTCACCTGTATGGACTACCTAAAATCCATAAAGACAATGTTCCATTAAGACTTATTGTTAGTTTTAGAAATTTATCATGTCAAAACTGTCAAGATTTCTTTTTGGAAATTTCTAGTCCATTGGTATACAGGACACAATCTTTCAACAGGGATTCTAAGCATTTTTGTAGAATTAGTCAAGAACATGAAAATAAAAAGAACTTGACATATTGATAAGCTTTGATAGTGGAAGAGTCTGTTTACAAATGTACCATGTGATGAGATATTGTCTTATTGTGAGAAGAGGTTTATATGATGATAATAGTATACAAACTAAAAATAGCTCTACCTATTGATAGTGTAATGAAACTATGAACATTCTGCATAACAACAACATACATTCTACATAACAACAACATACTTTCAATATAACTCAGAATTCTTCCAACAAAATCAAGGGATGACCATAAGATCATCACATCACCCTTGATCAGCAACATTTGCATAGAAGAACTTGAAACCACAGCCATAAATATCTCCTACAATTAAATTCACAATGGAATCAGAGCAAGAACAAAAATTCACATTCTTGGATGTTGTTGTGACAAGACTCCCTCAGGGCAAAGTAAAAACAACAGTGCATAGGAAACCAACATACACTGGAAAGTACTTGGCATATACATCTAATCATTTGAGAAGCACTAAACATGGAATTGTGCTATCACTATGGAACAAAGCAAAGGAGGTTTGTTAAGAAACCAGTTATTTGGAAAAAGAAAAGATTCACATAGAACAAATGTTTATGAAGAATAGTTATATGTCAGTGGTCATCTAGAAAACCACCAATATACAAGATAAAGAGACACCGAAAGAGAAAGCATTTATTGGTATGGTAGTGTATCCATATATACCTGGCATGGCAGACAAATTAAAGAAATTCTACAGTCAATATAACATTAGAACAGCTTTCCAAAGCCGTACCATATTATGAGGAATTTTTACTTCTACTAAGCCTAAACTGGAAATGCTGAAGAACAAAAACTGCATCTATGAAATACCATGTGAATATGGAAGGAAGTACATTGATGAGACCTGTTGCTCCGTTGAACAGTGATTAAAATAACACAAACTAATGGCTAAAAGAGTGAAAAACATGTGTGTCTATTGTAGCAGATCATGTAAGTACTAATGACCACATGTTTAATTGGGAAAATACAAAGATATTGGATAAAGAGGAAAAATGCATAGAGAGAAAATTCTGAAAGAGGCTGCTCATATGACAATGGTAAATAATCCTATAAGTCAACCCAGTGTAGCAATACACAATGTATGGAAGCCCTCTAATTAATTTTGCTATTAGTAAAAATATTAAATAATAATAATAATAATAATAATAATAATAATAATAATAATAATAATAATAATAATAATAATAATAATAATAATAATAATAATAATAATAATAATAATAATAATAATAATAATAATAATAATAATAATAATAATAATAATAATAATAATAATAATAATAATAATAATAATAATAATAATAATAATAATAATAAAAACAACTAATTAGCCTTGCTCAATAAAAAATTGAATGACTCAGGAGGATTTGAACCAACCCTCATACATAAATATATCAAATTTCTGCTATATGTTGCCTTTGATAGAAAAGTTCACTTGGTTAGAGCATTTGTCTTAAATTCGATATTCAAGAATCTAAAGGTGCGAGTTCATCTTCTAAGTGAATATTGTCACTGTGCATATAGGCCAGCAACACCTGAAGAAGAGTGGAGAGTAATATTACTCAAACATTGTGTAATTACTAACCATGTTTATGTTTGGAAAGTTTAAATAAAGTTTAAAATTTTCTATACATTCACTCATAGGTGATGGAAATAGTCCAATATATCACATTTAATTATATATATATATATATATATATATATACTTTTCTTCGGGTCTAAAATCATTATATTTTTCTTTAACTATATATATAAACTTTAACTCTGTTAATATTTTCACTGAAGACTAAATGTAATTAAGAATATTATAATGTTACTTTTAATTTTTATTTTCATATAAGTAGATTTTAGCTTAGGAAAAAAAAACATTGTATCCAATTTAAAATATTTTTATTAATAATTAAATAGTTAAAAAGATTACATAAAATTATTTTAAAAAATAAAAAATAATAAATTTAAAATATATTCAATGTTTAATTTATGTTTAGAAATAATAAAAAATACGAGTCTCTGTCTTTACCTAATATTTTCTTTTCAATATATGGATTATTTGAAAATTCCTTAAAAACACATTAGAATATGTAAAAAAATAAATATATTTTATTTTTTATCAAGAAAAATATTATTACAATAAAAATACATTTGCAATGTAAAAATTAACTTTCAAATTAAATTAAAAACTTAACTTTATCAACGTTCCTAATCATTATGTAATAAGTCCCCATTACTCCATGTGAATAATAAATAAATTCAAATGATTATAT